>JARQWZ010004795.1:0-20000 GCA_033150135.1 Gobio occitaniae
TTCTTTGTCTGGCTTGTCGAGCTGCACACGCGTGTGTTTCTAGCAGAACAGGTGTTACTGACCCATGTCAGACCACAAAAAAGTACAAACAAAAGTGAGAATGAATATATTTAAATATAACTTCCCCTTTACCTCACAAACACGATTGTTCTAAATCTATTTTTGTTGTGATTCTGCAAGTGATTATATCATTCAACGACTAACTCTCAGCACTGTTATGATGTATAATGTATGAATTATATTTCATTACATAACATTACATTATTGTCAGTGAAATGCCACCATAAAGAGGAACAACATGACTTTCATCCTTTATCTCAAGGGACGAGTTTCTGTACTAGAGATTAAGCAAAACAATGTCAGGGGTTTGCACTCGGATTTCTTCATAAATGAAAGCAAAACCACAAAATGTGCAGCAATTATGAAATGATCAAAAATACAACACACGTGGAGAGGAAGAAAAACAGGAGAAGGAAGAATATTCACACAAAAATACAATGACTCTTTAGGAAAAGAAAGACAGAGATCAGTGTCCAAGCTGAAATATTTAATGAAGATGATTCAAATAAAATACATTACGTTCATCATTTAAAGTCAACATGAAATCACGATTCATCCGTGCACGTTTTTCTGAATAAATAAAAACAAATTCGTCAAAATGTCCTAACTTCAGAAACGATTCATCAACCACCTTCACCATTCCTGATGGATAAAATCCTACAAATGTCTGTTTGTGTCAGATGACGGCACCAAAACGACACTTCATGTTGACTTTAAATCATTTCAGTAATTGTTTGCATTAGCAAATGAAACATAATTACAGTTTACAGAGCGTATAGTGGCTAAAATGTCTTATTTTTGAAAGTCATGACGACTGAAATAAACACATGGAACAAAAAGGATGCATCTATCAGGTGGTGTGGTTTATATTATATATATATATATATATATAGCCTTTTAAAAATTCTATGCATTGTAGAATACTTCCTTTACATATTACACAAAATATACACAAGCACTGTTATCACAGTGGATTGCAATGGCCAGATTATCTTAAATGACAAATGTGATATCATATGGCTTTACTATGGCTAAATAAAAGCAGTGATTCTTGACATATGGCCATTGCTACAACAGCAAATGTGGTTTTGCTTTGGTCATCAAAACAACTTCCCAAAGCCTCCACGCAAAAAGAATATAAAGTGACTTCCTGAATCGATTCAACTCCGACTAGCACTTTGAAATGTCCTTTCCCTGCTTTAAAAAACAATATCATCAGAGCAAAAAAGCTCCGCACATGCAGTCTTGAGAAATTGCACACAAATGTGGCTAAAATAGACGTATTAAGTGACCAGTGCAAGAGCAATGCACAGTTTTTATGTCATCCAAAAGAGTAAAGAGATGGACTTGCCTTGTTCCAATGCTTGACATAAATGGAAAGCCTGTTGTCTTGTGACAAAGTTGTTTCTGTGCTGACTTTAGTAACGTCCAACCGCCACACACTTACACTTCAGAAGATTAAAGTCAACAGAAATCAAAGTTCACTCAATTTACTTTCTTAGTGCACATTGGTTATAGAGTCCTGCAGGATGGCGTATGTTTGTATGCCAAAACCCAGAAACGAGTTGCATTTTAGCACTTCCAGTTCCATCGTCCTGAAATTTACAGTGCTTGGATATTCTCCATAATACAGAAGATTGGGATTCAGATCATGGTTTGTAACGGGGTTGCTTGATTGTTATAAGATCGTGATATGAAATTTTGGGAAGATCGTCCAGCCCTAGCTCAAGATATTTTCATGTTTTATTCTACGACATAATATACATCAGTAATACTGATAGCCATTTTTATGTTTTTTTCCATGTTATAGCGCCACCAAGTGGCCAGTAGCCGTGTCCTTTTCCACACAACCACAGAATAAGCTCTTACATAGACGTGCCAATTTTGGTGAAAATATCTCATTCCGTTCACAAAATATAGCCATTTTAGTAAAAGTGGCTCCGCCCACCTTGAACATTTTGGCGGCCCTTAACTATTGATAATCAGACTCCAGAGAATCTTGCTGCACTGGTTTGGTTCTGATCAGGCCAAAACCTAGGATTAGTTCGCAAAGTAATCGGATTCCAACGATATAAGACACTTGAGCCTACACCCAACGGTTTAGAAGTTATGAGCCATTTCATACTTTTGAGCGCTGTAGCGCCCCCTTCAGGCCGATTGGGATGCGCTTTGGTGTCATTGTAGACAGTGTGAGTACTACCAGCCCTCAAAGTCTCAAGTCTCTACGACTTACGGTTTGCTCTGCCCGATCATTTTTAGGGGAGAATGCGGATCCATAGTAAATCTGAACAATTACAATAGTTTCAGTGCTACAAGCGTGAACATATATCGGCCGATACTGATATGGTGGCAATATATTGTGCATCCCTATCTACTCACTAGTCGCTTTAACAGTTTATAAATCGCGCTCTTGCAAACTATTCTAACTCAAACTCTTGTGATTTTTAAAGCTTGTATTTGAATGGGACTATAGGGATGCACCGATATGAACATTTTGGCCGATACGATAACCGATAACTCTTTATATTTGGAAGCTGATAACCGATATATTGGCCAATAAATCAAAATCCAAATTTTTTTATCATTTTTGAGAGCCTGATTACAAACACAAAAGTCTCTTCATTAAATCCATGTCCCAAACACACAATTATAATCATTATGTCTGTATGACTTGCACTGAACTGTATTTTCGTCTTTTTGAAGTGATTCCAATCATATTTAAAGCAATTCAAAACATCATGGCGGACCATCTGAAAAGTCTCAGCGGAAGGAAATAATACATTATACATCGGCTTTAATATATCGGGCAAATTTTCGTATCGGGCCGATAACATTCAAAATATATGTAGCTGCGAGCAGAAATTATCGGGTTTAAGGCCTTTAAGCACATATGCGTAAAATATATATTACGTTTTATTTAGCAAGCATGTTACCACTTAAGCCATAAAAGGAAAAGACCATTTGCAGCCAATTTACTATACAGTTTTTACAACAGTTATAGCCCCACCTATGGCCTGATCTCCATAAAGGTTTGCATGCTTGTTCAGAATCATATGTCGCATGTTCTCACCTATTTTCATGAAGTTTGGAGTTTTCGTTTAGGAAGGATATGCTTTTGGGTGGATTCGCCCATTTTCTAAATGACCCAGCTATAGCTGTCCAGAGGCCAATGTTTTGATAAATTATTGACCTAGAGAGTCTCGAGAATGTTTCGCAGTGGTTTTATTTGAGGTTGAGCCAAAACCCTAGGACTAGTTCACAAAAGCTGGTTTTTGAAATAATTTCCAATATTTAACAAATGATTCAATTGACAGCGACGGTCCTAGAGGCAAAGTTGCTCAGAACGAGGAGTTCAACCATGCGGTATGAATGTCGTTGGCGTGTGCCAAAAATCACATGATACACAATCCTTTACACACGTGAAAATGTGAAGGCGCCCCCCGGTGGCCGATTTCTTTCGTATTCCTCACAGGCCTCGAGTGTCGTGAGTAAAACAGGCCCAGTGAGTTTTGTTTCGATCTTGTCTGATAGCCGCTCAAACTTCATTGGTCGTCGCTGTTTTTCAAGATAGGCCAATGTCCTCAAAGGCAATCTTGGACAAAGACACCACATGCCGATTTTCAAGTCAATCAGACTTAGGGTTGCATAGTTATAGCCGTTTTTATGTTTTTCCCATGTTTTAGCGCCACCAAGTGGCCAGTCGTAGTATGCTTTGCCACACGACCACAGAATGAGCTCTTACAAAGCCACACTAAGTTTGGTGAAAATATCTCATTCCATTCACAAATTCTAGCCATTTTAGTAAAAGTGGCTCCGCCGACCTTGAATGTTTCTGCGGCCCTTAAGAGACCGTGAATCGAAATTTAAACTTTTTTTTGATAAATATTGACAATCAGACTGCAGAAAATCTTGCTGCACTGGTTTGGTTCCGATCAGGCCAAAAACCCTGGACTAGTTTCACAAAAGACTACTTCCAAATTTCAACAGATTCCATCGATATAAGACACTTGAGCCTACGCCTAACGGTTTAGGAGTCAAGAGCAAATTTCACACTTTTGAGCGCTGTAGCGCCACCGTCAGGCCGATTTGGGCGAGCTTTGGTGACATTGTAGATAGTGTGAGTACTACCAGCCCTCAAAGTCTCAAGTCTCTACGACTTACGGTTTGGTCTGCCCGTTCAGTTTTAGGAGAGAATACTGATCCTTGGAATAGGGTTTTGGTGCTACATGCGTGAACATATATCGGCCGATACTGATATGGTGGCGATATATTGTGCATCCCTATCTACTCACTAGTCGCTTTAACAGTTTATAATCGCGCACTTGCAAACTATTCTAACTCAAACTTTCAAGGGAAATGTTTTTAAGACTGAAATAGCCGTTGAAGATTAATAAAGTGTAGTTTGTTTATATCCTACGTTTAGCTTTTTACTCCTGCCGATTGTATTCAGACTTCAAGAGTTGTGTTCGTATGTGAACAAAATGCGTAAGAATCATAGGCTTTTGCTGGTCATAGAGATTATTTTCTGTAGTAATCCCAAAGCCAATGGTAAAGCCATATTGGTTTTTTATGAGGGAACCAGGGTGGTGCATTGCAAATGTACGGGTTTTGCCTACAAACATACAGCATCACTGCAATGCTAACAATAAATCCCTTTTATTTTCCCGCTCATCCCACCAGACTTCATCCTCGTACGTAATGCCCAGTCTTCGCAATCCAATAAAAAACACAAAATGTCACGTTATGGAAGTAAAATGAGTTTCGTGTTGACTTTAAGAATGGCAGGGTTGTAATCAGCTCCGTCCAGGGTCGACTGGTTGATTATGACCATCTACATACTCGAAGCAGTTTCCATAAAAAGTGTCAATGCTCCCTGAGCCAATAGTTGTCTTATTAAGATTCCCTTTCTGCCTCCCTGAGGCAACCAGAGCCGGGGTCGTTTGAGGCCAAGTGCAAGAAGAAACAGGGAAGCATTCAAGACCTCCGATCACCTCTGGTTTGGCACATAGGAAACTGTGCTATGGATGAATATGGACGTATCGTGAGAGTAGAAGACGATTCTTCGGTTTTATCTCCATCTGCAGCATGCTAGACTGGGGGAGGAAAAAGAGAGGGATAAATGAGTTGGCCAGTATTATGTCTCGTAATTTCATGCTAATGAATCTCCAGCTTATCCCGATTCAGCACGATAAGGTAATGACGTCACTGTGATACTTGAGAAATGGTCTACGCAAGGCTTAATGAAATTATGATTAGGAAAATTACCCCAATTCCATGATTTAAAGGTCATTAGTAGTGGCAACATATAGAATTGCAATCTTAAATATATTGTATTTGTCATAAGTATTCACCCCCCCCCCTTAAAGATGACTCTCCAGAATCATCTGCCCTCTAGTTGTAAGTTAAATTGCTTTTGTGTTGTCAAGGACTTTCCATTGATTGTAGCATAAGTGAGTCAGCACTGTGGAAGACCATGAGGAAGAAAAAAAAAAACATGACAAGCGGGGCCACAAAAAAGTAATTGAAAAGCTCCAGGCAGGGGAGGATTTCCATGTCATTGAGCTTCCCTTGGAGTAGCAGTTAAATCAATAATTAAGAAATGGAAAAATATGACCCAGCAGTAAATGCAGCGAGAGCAGGACGTCTTCATCTTAACGGTGCGTCATCGTGCGAGGAGGACACCAAGAGAGCAATGACAGTCTGAAGGAGTTAGAGGCTTCAGCTACTGTTAAAATACTGCAATATTTCATGCAATATTTCGGTTACAGTTTGCCAGAAGTAGGGGTGTGCGAAATCTTGCATACATGATCCAGAGAAAAATCTTTTTTCCAGAATTTTCTGGAATCTAGTGTTTACGGCCCAAACTGTCTGCAGGGTGCTAGAGCACACACTAGAGTTACACACTTTCAACAATTAATTTATAACAAAAAAACAAAACAAAAAGCGCCTCTTTTTTGGGGGGATTTATTACAGCGCAGACAACATATACTCACATGTTTATCACTTTTAGCAGTGTTTTATGAAACTTCTAAGGGTTTCCTGTTAAATGACACCAGTATTGTGTATTTAGAGACACTGTATGTGTGTATGGGAAGCTTTTCAATTTGGGTCGGCCAAATCCAGGCGGTCCCAGAGTAATTTAGTATAAATAAGTTACTTTGTGTAAAACAAATGCCAAAGTGATGCATATCTCCAGAAAGTAGAGACTCTAAGGTTTCAAATGACCACATATGAGGTCAGAGCTCCTCCCCAGACATTTAACATTTAAAGTATATACTTGATGATGTCATTCCTAACCCTCCCTGTACAGGGTCTGCAGAGTTTAAGAGGTTAAATAATATAAATATAAAAGACAGAGGTATTTTTGCGCTTTAGCTTGAATATCGAGAGTATTTTAAATGCATTTTAATAAAGTAAATCACACAGTGAAAGTATCCACTCTATATGCACAAGTACACTAGTCTACTAGACTACATCACTAGATGTGTTTTTGTAAAGTGACAATCGATAATGTCAGATTGCACACCCCTAGCCAGACGACTAAACTATCAGACTGAAAACATGTTTAGCATTAGTCAAATACTGCACATCATCAGAAATACACCATCTCTACTGTGGATCATGCTTTGAGGATATTCTCTGGGAGGCTTATGAGAGTAGGATCAAATCAGAGAAATCATGAAGCAATCCCCAATGGAGTCAGCAAGACACCTGGAACCTAGAGAAAATGTGTTTTCTAGCAAAACAACAACCCCAAGCATAAAGCCAAAGGTACACCAAACAACAAATTATGTCCTTGAGTGTTCAAGAATCCAGACCTTATTGTTGCATGGTCTTAATGCTTCCTACAGCATCACATAGACTTAAGGCTGTAACTGCTGCCAAAGGTATATCGACTAAACACATAACTTGGGGGGTGAATACTTATGCAAATGGGTTTTTAATAACTGACTTTGAAATCAGGTTTCATTTTGACATATTCTTCAGTTGATCAAATAAATCCCTGTGATTCCATGTTGTAGAAAAATAAATGGCCAAGGGGGGGTGAATTAGTCTGACGTCGTCATACTTAATTCTAGTCAGAATATGAGTCTGATCTGCTTCTGTTGGGCTGTGATTATGGGGCGTGTTTCAACCGAACCAGGAAAGACCTCAATTGGATAGACCTACAACCAATCAGAGCAACGGAGCGACGCATAACGTTAGTTGTCAAATGTCCACAGAACTCAACTGCACTGTGTTGCCAAGTCCACGGGTTGAAGCGACCCCAATTATGTGATATACAGACCCAGGAATGCGAATTTTAGCAGGCAGCCCTGCCAAAATAACACATATTGCCTTTTTTTCCGCGGAGAATCCCCCCAGAAAGCTATTGGGCTTGTTTTGGGCTAGTTTTGAGTAGGAATTGGGCGGTTTTGTTGTAAAAACTTGGCAACCTTGTCTGCCCGCACGCTGGAATAAGTAAGATGAGTGTAAACGATCTTTGCCGGTGTTGTAAAAAAATAATTTAAGGATACACAGAGTACTTACCAACACCATCATCATTTCTGAGAGAAATAGTAAAGGTGAATGCATATACGAACAAGTTCTCCGTTTAGGATTAGAACAAATTCAACCCAAGCGCTCTTTGGTGACGTGGATGATTACGTTACTGTTTATCATCTGTCCATCATAGTCTAAAGCCCGCCCTGACAATTTCATTGGTCCGAACAGTTTCTGTTCGGGCATAATTACTCCTCTACGGATCAAGTCCAGACCGAACTGCCCAAGCTCAAATGTTGTGGGCGGGGCTAAGTTCGGCTGGCATCCAGGCTAGGGGTGAATACTTTTTATAGGCAATAAGTAGCTTAAAGCTTGAGAAGCTACAGTTTAAAGGACATATACATCAATCAAATCAGGTTAACAAAAACAGGGCTACAAAAACCCGAAACCTGTGCTCACCAGCTCCAACTAAAAATGAATTAAGGTTAAGACCTACAAGTCTGCAGTTTCTACGTAACAAAAGTTGAACAGAAAGATCAGGTTAAGTAAATGTGGCATTTAACTTGTTTTTCTACAAATTTTTCGACTAAATATCCAAAGAAATCTAATTATTAAACTAAATTAACCATATATACTAAATTACTGATCCAACTATTGATCTAAAGCCCACACTGTCACTGTATGATAATTGAAATGAACTGATGACATAACCATTTTCTCCAGAATGGCTAGACGGCTGGATATAATTATGCTGCATTATTTTCCTGTTTAACACTGTAAAGCTGCTTTGAAACAATCTGCATTGTTAAAAGCGCTATATAAATAAAGTTGACTTGACTTGACTTGTTAACCACAATCGAGCAAAGCTCTATAGCAACACTAAAGTCATGGGTTTGATTCCCAGGGAAAGCTGATAAAATGTGTACCTTGAACGTGTAACTCGCTTCTGCCAAATTCATGAATGTAAACATCAAAGCGTACCTGTAGTTTCTCTGATCTTGGGCAACCTTTGGCATCCCTCTCGGCCTGATTCGGTGCCGGCTTGTCCGTGGTGTTTCCGCAAAAACGTTCCATCTACGTTCTGATTTGGACCTTTCAGAGAGGACTCGCCGTGCATGTGGACGCTATCTACCGTGCACAGAGGAGAGTCCATCGGTGTCACACAGCTACTGCTTCCCGTACTGCAGCCGGCATCGATGGACGAACTCTGGGAACTCTGCAGGGAATGAACGCCCTCGTTCTGTAAAGACGATATCCTTTTGGACAAGTGGTACTCGTACAACCGTGTCACTTCTTGATCGGATGAAGCCGCCTTGCTCTGTTGATGTTCGCTCCGGGCTCGCTCGATCAGATATTGTTCTTTGGCGGGGGAACTTGCGCTCAAGTCTGTCGAGTCCTCTAAAGTGACTTTGTGCGTTACCCTGTCTGCGTGCAACGGACCGCTATCGCCAGCCACCTCGGAGTAAATGTGCTCTTCGGATTTACTATTTAGAATCATATGCAATCTTTGATTGCTTTCGTGATATGCATAAGACATCCTCTCCAAGTCAAAGGGACCCGAACGCTGGGAATCGCGTCCATTGAAGTTGTTGTACATCCCGACAAGATCCTCCGATTCTGCGCCTGCGCTCGACGTCCCCCCACCATCATGCTCATCGATCGTCGGCATCCCCATCATCACATCCCTGTGCATTTTGTTGAAGTAGTCCGTCAACGACTTGGTTTCCATCGTTTCCGGTTCCATCTCGAAGTGATCCGAGCGAAGAGTGCCGACCCCGGAGGACTGGGGATCATCTAGAGACCCTCGGACGCTACACGCCGCCAAGCGAAAGTCGGTCTCCTCTTCGGCTAGAGTTTGGTAGCCTTCTGCAGTGGCTACAAACATTTTCAGAGAGTTTTCGGAGAGTTTCTGAGCTGCGGCCAGCTCTGAGCTCTCCGTCATTTCGGACGAATTTGTCTCATTCCCAGAATCAGAAGAGGACTCGGGGCTAAAGGACCGAGATATTTCTACACCTGTGTGTCACAAAGAGACAAACATTTTAGCCATCACACTATACGCATCACCACACGTACTGTATACTTTAAAATAGTTTATTTGTACAAAACGTTGAAGGCTATGAAATGCAGCATAAATAATGAAATACATGAACCAAAATGAACCACAAATCATAATGAGATCACATTTACATTGCTAACAAAACAAATGCACACACACACAATACATGGGGCTTGCATTGAAGACAATGGAATACGGAGAAACGAAAACCAACATAAAAGAATGGCTGGAAGGTCCTACAACGTCAATGAATAAACGTTACTATAGTGTAAGAACCTGAACTATTGTCCGATTGTGGGTGAGACTGTTCCTCAGAGGCCGCCAAGGCCTCCAGAGCTTGTAGTGTCGAAACGACTGCATCGTTGAACACTTCCTCGCTCCCACCGGCCACCTGTGTAGGCACCGAATCGATCAGCGACACAGGGATGTCATTTTTTAGCAAAGCCATGCTTTTACGGTCTTGGTGGTCGTCTTCATCGGAGCTATCCCTGAACCCGGGCGGAGGCGCGGCTATTGCCAAGTTCAGCGACTCCAACAGGTCGTCGTTGTCCTCCTCGTCGCCGCCTTCTGGAGGAGGCGGAAGTGAGGTAAGGTCAATAATGTCGTCGCTCGATTCTGAGAGCGACAGAAGAGAGTGTGCTTTGTCCTTCATCTCCCCCATCATCATCATCATCATGTCCTCCTCGCAACTTATGTCGTCGTCATCTTCGGCGTCATCCGTAGTCTCGGCGTAGCAGATATCGTGCAGCAAAGGCTCCTCGATGCCTTCCGTTGTACCGAAGATCTTGGCGTCGCCGTAGACCATGTGGGAACCGTACTGGAAGCCGTCCACCTCCATCGATGCCTCCAGAGGCTTGTAGTCTTTCTGCTGCGCATACATGTACCGGTGTTCCTCCAGCACCTCTGGGATGTCCTCCATCAGTCTTTGGTATCCCAGGTTTTGAGGGTTCACGCATTCCAGCGGAGGATCGCCAAATATGAAGGACACCTTGGCGCTTCTGGGGGACTCTTGAGGTTTGCTTTTTGGGACACTGAAGTAGGGCTGTGGATGCATGTGACTTCCTCTGCTCGCCCTCTCCGCCTTCTCGTCCATGTGCATACGATGCGACTGGTGGATGTCAGAGACATTGGGGGCGATATCACACTCTCTTCGCCCACAGATGGCGTATTCAGGGTGGGACTCATCGCATCCACCATAGGAACTGTAATTCCAGTCGATTGCCTGGTAGCTGTGCTTGACCCTTGAGTCATGTCCTTAGACAAACCAAAAAAAAAGACACCAGTGTCAACGAGTTATTGTAAAATCAGATATAAGCATCGTAAATCAGTGGTTCTCAACCTTTGACTTAAAAAAGGATTCCCATTGTTCAATGCCAAATTCCCCAATTATCACTGCAAAAATGACGTTCTTCCTCAGTATTTTTGTCTTGTTTTCCAGTACAAATATCTAAACATTTGGTAACGCTTTATTTCGATGATCCACTTTAGACATTCTACTAACTACAAGTAAATTTGCAACTACATGTGCTGTCATTAGAGTATTAGTAGACTGTGCTTAATATCGGCTAACACTTTATTTTGATGCTCAACAGTCATTCTACTAACTACAAGTAACTTTGCAACTACATGTCAACTAGCAGTCATTAGAGTATTAGTAGACTGTGCTTAATATCGGCTAACACTTTATTTTGATGCTCAACATTCATTCTACTAACTACAAGTAACTTTGCAACTACATGTCAACTAACAGTCATTAGAGTATTAGTAGACTGTGCTTAATATCTGCTAACACTTTATTTTGATGCTCCTAAACAGACATTCTACTAACTACAAGTAACTTTACAACTACATGTCAACTAGCAGTCATTAGAGTATTAGTAGACTGTGCTTAATATCGGCTAACACTTTATTTTGATGCTCCTAAACAGACATTCTACTAACTACAAGTAACTTTGCAACTACATGTCAACTAACAGTCATTAGAGTATTAGTAGACTGTGCTTAATATCGGCTAACACTTTATTTTGATGCTCCTAAACAGACATTCTACTAACTACAAGTAACTTTACAACTACATGTCAACTAGCAGTCATTAGAGTATTAGTAGACTGTGCTTAATATCGGCTAACACTTCATTTTGATGCTCCTAACAGTCATTCTACTAACTACAAGTAACTTTGCAACTACATGTCAACTAACAGTCATTAGAGTATTAGTAGACTGTGCTTAATATCTGCTAACACTTTATTTTGATGCTCCTAAACAGACATTCTACTAACTACAAGTAACTTTGCAACTACATGTCAACTAACAGTCATTAGAGTATTAGTAGACTGTGCTTAATATCGGCTAACACTTTATTTTGATGCTCCTAAACAGACATTCTACTAACTACAAGTAACTTTACAACTACATGTCAACTAGCAGTCATTAGAGTATTAGTAGACTGTGCTTAATATCGGCTAACACTTCATTTTGATGCTCCTAACAGTCATTCTACTAACTACAAGTAACTTTGCAACTACATGTCAACTAGCAGTCATTAGTGCTGTGCTTAATATCGGCTAACACTTTCTCGATAGTTTATTATATTCTGTTTTTCATGATATACTGTATGCATATGTCCATAATTATTTGTTGGTTCTGTTTGTTTAAACTAAACTAAAAATAAACATTTCACATGTTTGAAACAAATGAATAACCTTGAACCTTGAAGTCATACTTGGACATTTGTTGATGAAGTTGAGAACCACTGGGATCGATTTCAAACTGACAAATGAATTATGGGATGTAGATGTTGTGCTCTTACCTGCAGTGTTGCTGTTGTTGGCCATGTTGAAGATGGACCTCCGTGAGTCGACCAGCAATCTGTAGTAACCGGCCGTCAAACACGCCAGGTTCATCGCATCACTGGACTCCATTATAAGTGTGATGGGCTTCAGAAACAAAGGATATTTTGATATTTTAAGTGACTTTACTACAGGAAAGAGCTGTCCTAAAACCGCCTAACAAACAACCTTGCTCTTAACCCTCTGGGGTTCTTCATTTATGGGTCACACTCAGGGCCTTCGGGTCATAAATGACCCAGAGGGCGGGATTAAGATAAAAAAGATTTGAGTAAAATCAATGAAATATATTTTTGTTCAATAATATTTTTTCTTTTCTTTTTTGGTGTTTTGAGATAATTTTATGATTCCTAATAAATATCTATGCAATAATTACGACCCATTTTTTCCCATTGAATATAATAAAAAATGTATATATATATAATTTTTTTTTTTTTTATTAAAGCTGTATTTGATTTTAAAGTCAAGCCTAGGCCTCATGAAAGCAATTTTGTTTAATGAGATCGGTGCCTTCCGGTGGACACATTGAGCATTTTTATCACACATTAGCACATTTTTACCACTATAGTGGATCTCGCGTTTTATAAAAAAATGTAAAAAAATCGTAGCTTCATCGGAATGGTCCGAAACTTGGTGACTTTATTGGTATTGGTATATGAACACCCAAAAAGATTGGGGACAGGATTTGAAAAGTCTAAGTGGTCGTAAAAAAAAAAAAGTCACATTCAGGACCTTCGGGTCAAAAATGACCCACATAGGAAATGAATGGGAAATTATTTTTTTTCTGCATACAATCTACAAATCAGCCAGGATGCAGAAACAAAGGACTCAACAGTGAAGATCTCTAAAACATCAAGAGTGCAAAACAGACCAAAAAACTCACACACACACATACACTTATACACACAAATTAACGCGTGCCATTCCAAAAGCTAATTGTGTTTGTGTGTGTGTGTGTGAGTTTTTTTGTCTGTTTTCCACTCTTGATGTTTTAGAGATCTTCACTGTTGAGTCCTTTTTTCTGCATTCTGGCTGATTTGTAGATTGTATGCACAAAAAAACTCTGTATTTTCATATTTTGGCCAATTTCCCATTCATTTCCTATGGGGGTCATTTTTGACCCGAAGACCCCGAGTGTGACTATTTTTTTTACGACCACTTAGACTTTTCAAATCCTGTCCCGAATTGTTATGTGTGCTCATATACCAAGCACCAATAAAGTCGCCAAGTTTCGGACCATTCCGATGAAGCTACGATTTTTAACCTAACATAAAAAAATTACAAAAATTGGGTTAGAAATGACCGAAGAGCCCCAGAGGGTTAATTAATATTTTCATTATTAGAATCGGATGAAAGGGATATTGTGTGTAACTATTCACGTGAGGTCTACAGCCAAAAACTATTTGGTTATACTTACAAAATCTCTGAAAGTCATTGCAAAATGTGCAGTTCTTGGTGTCATCCGACGCACCTTAACATCCAGGACGTGCAGCTCCACCCGTACGTTCCTCTCGTCCTCCGTGAACATCTCGATGCGGTTCACGTGGCTGAAGTCGGCCAGCAGAGCCACCAGATTGGTCTTGGTGTTGATCACATGACTGATGCCGTACCGCGGCCCCACGAGCAGCGTCACCTCCGTGTGTTTCTCTCCTTGCTGTCGGATCACAAACCAAAACGTGCTTAAACGTGTTCATTATTGCTTTAATTAAAGGGTTAGTTCACCCAAAAATGTAAATTGTGTCATTAATGACTGAGCCTCATGTGGTTGGACACCCGTCAGACCTCCGTTCATCTTCAGACACAAATGAAGATATTTTAGTGTAAATCTGATGCTCTGAAAGGCCTCCATTGGCTCAACTTTACACTCTCAAGACCCTTAAAAGACACTAAAGACTAAAGTTACAAAGTCCATCTCACTACAGCGGCTCTACAATAACTTTATGAAGACGAGAATAGTTTCTGTGCGCAAAAAAGCCCTAAATAACGACTTATATAGTGATGACGATTTCAAAACACGGCATCATGAAGCTTCGAAGCGTTATGAATCAGTGAGTCAATTCAGCGGTTCAGAGCGTTATGAATCAGTGAGTCGATTCAGCGGTTCAGAGAGTTATGAATCAGTGAGTCGATTCAGCGGTTCAGAGAGTTATGAATCAGTGAGTCGATTCAGCGGTTCAGAGCGTTATGAATCAGTGAGTCGAATCATGATTCGGATTGCGTGTCAAACCGCCAAACTGATGAAATTTGGCGATCCGAATCATGAATCGACTCACTGACTCATAACGCTCTGAACCGCTGAATTGACTCACTGATTCATAACGCTTCGAAGCTTCATGAGGCCGTGTTTTGAAATCGTCATCACTATATAAGTCGTTATTTAGGGGTTTTTTTGCGCACAGAAACTATTCTCGTCTTCATGAAGTTATTGTAGAGCCGCTGTAGTGAGATGGACTTTGTAACTTTAGTCTTTAGTGTCTTTTAAGAGTCTTGAGAGTGTAAAGTTGAGCCAATGGAGGCCTTTCAGAGCATCAGATTTACACTAAAATATCTTCATTTGTGTCTGAAGATGAACGGAGGTCTGACGGGTGTCCAACCACATGAGGCTCAGTCATTCATGACACAATTTACAGTTTTGGCTGAACTAACCCTTTAACTGTTACCTCCCTTTTGAGAATACACATGAAAATGCACTATCCAAACTTAAAGGGCTTTGGAATATAGCCTTGACTATAGACTATATAAGTTTGGTCTCGTTTTAAAGAAGACACTCTGCAGATTATTGCTGAAGTGAAAGCAATTCTAAATATGAAAGTATGAAAAAGTTATGGAAGTTTAAATGAAAAATACTGTACTAAATATTTTTTATTTCATATAAAATATATATTTTACAATTTTTTTTTACTGTAAAATCAAAGCCATATGTCTAACCAAGTTGTGTTCCGAATTTGAAGTTGATATCACAAAAATGTAAGTCCCAATGAGATGTTGTTTAGGGTGCTGTACCAAAAACAGCCACCGGGTGTCATTCGAATTCCATTGATTGTTTTTTAATGCTTTTTCCTGTCAAAGTATCACTTTCATCACAATACAGTCACCAAATATGGACCCTTGAGACTCAGACCTTTCCGACGATATGCGATTTGTCAAGATTGGAAAAGATTTTGATTATAAAGTAGTTAAAATAATTGTTGTAATATGAAACATGACGCCGCCACTAGGGGGAGGAGCCCGCTAGAATAATTTAGAGTACCGTTTCCATGGTAACACAATGTCCGATTTCCTAATTTATGATAATTACTTAAATATATGATATGAAAAAAAGGCAATTGAAAAAAGATCAGACGTCGACAACAAAGGGAAATGAGTTATAATAGAGGGAAGTATTTACAGTATGGAAGTGCAAAAGATCTATAATGTCAATCATGTTTATTGCTTTGGATAAAATGAAAGTATCATTGCTTATAATGCCTCATCTGCCCTGAACTGTGGTGTGTGTGACTTACGACCAGCGTGGACTTGAACACGCGCCCGCCGTACAGCCGCAGGTCGCTCAGGTACTTCAGGTAGTGCACCTTGGCCTGTAGCGCCGTCAGCTGAGGAGACAGATCATCATTTGGGGAACTGAGTACATGAAGTACATGAAGAGAAAACTCCTTCTTCTTGTTTTTCAATATAAAGCTCTGGGAAAAACACTCAAGCTGAAGTTCACCAGCTTTACTCGCCAAGTAAGAGGCAACTTACTAGAGGTTTGTCTAAATCAGTTGATCCCAAATGTTTTCATCTATATATATATATATGTGTGTCTGTGTATCCGTATATAACCATATATGCATGAGTGTGTGTGTGTGTGTCTGTGTGTGTATCCGTATATAACCATATAAATAGCCATATATGCATTGTGTGTGTGTGTGTGTGTGTGTGTGTCTGTGTGTGTGTATGTGTGTGTGTGTGTGTATCCGTATATAACCATATAAATAACCATATATGCATTGTGTGTGTGTGTGTATCCGTATATAACCATATAAATAGCCATATATGCATTGTGTGTGTGTGTCTGTGTGTGTGCGTGTGTGTATGTGTGTGTGTGTGTGTATCCGTATATAACCATATAAATAGCCATATATGCATTGTGTGTGTGTGTCTGTGTGTGTGTGTGTGTGTATGTGTGTGTGTGTGTGTGTATCCGTATATAACCATATAAATAGCCATATATGCATTGTGTGTGTGTGTCTGTGTGTGTGTGTGCGTGTGTGTATGTGTGTGTATCCGTATATAACCATATAAATAACCATATATGCATTGTGTGTGTGTGTGTCTGTGTGTGTATCCATATATAACCATATAAATAGCCATTTATGCATTGTGTCTGTGTGTGTCTGTGTGTGTGTGTGTGTGTGTGTGTATCCGTATATAACCATATAAATAGCCATATATGCATTGTATGTGTGTGTGTGTGTGTGTGTGTGTGTATGTGTGTGTGTGTATCCGTATATAACCATATAAATAACCATATATGCATTGTATGTGTGTGTGTGTGTGTGTGTGTGTGTGTCTGTGTGTGTATCCATATATAACCATATAAATAGCCATATATGCATTGTATGTGTGTGTGTGTGTGTGTATCCGTATATAACCATATAAATAACCATATATGCATTGTGTGTGTGTGTGTGTGTATCCGTATATAACCATATAAAAAAACCATATATGCATTGTGTGTGTATGTCTGTGTGTGTATCCGTATATAACCATATAAATAGCCATATATGCATTGTGTGTGTGTGTGTGTGTGTGTGTGTGTGTCTGTGTTTGTATCCGTATATAACCATATATATAGCCATATATGCATTGTGTGTGTGTGTGTCTGTGTGTGTATCCGTATATAACCATATATATAGCCATATATGCATTGTGTGTGTGTGTGTCTGTGTTTGTATCCGTATATAACCATATATATAGCCATATTTGCATTGTGTGTGTGTGTGTGTGTGTCTGTGTTTGTATCCGTATATAACCATATATATAGCCATTTATGCATGCATACACACACACACACACACACACACACACACACACACACACACACACACACACACACACACACACACACACACACACACACACACACAAATATATAACATATTTTTTCATCCATATCCATACAAACATACAGGTATAAAAATACATACATATTCATATATATATTTATATACACCCAGGAATCTGGATTCTCAAAGGCAGCTCAAAAGATGGATTTCAGGTCCACTGTTCACATGCACAGGCTGTGGAAGTCTCTCACCTTTTTCCCAGGAGGCACCAGGTTCTGGTTGGTTTTCAGAATGTGTGTGAGAGCTTTCTTGATGTTCTTCTCTTTCATGCTGGACAGAACCGCTGGAGGCAGGAACTGCGCCAGACCCCACTCCTTCCTGCACACACACACACACACACACACACACACACAGCTCAATTCACCTTTCATCTCTTCTCATTATTTAAAGCAATGGTCACCAACAAATGAAATTCTGATCCAAACCCCGGTATTCTCTTCCCTCAGAGAAACACAAAGAGGAAGAAGATTTGAGCGTCTGCGGTTGTTGCGGTCAAAGTGATTTATACAGCCGACAAAACTCACCATAAAACCCTTCAGAAGAGCGAGTGCATTACAGCAGCGGCCGCGAGTCGGGATATTTGTTTTTAATGTTCAATTAAACCATCAAAACATGAGGAGAAGAACAAACACTAAACTTGGTCACGGTGTTTATCTGACAATTATTAGGCAAACTACAGATACGGGTTTATTTTACTAAATGCACATAAAGCTGAGAGGAAAAAGCAAACATAATCAGTTATTAAAGGGCTCATGAACGGTTTATACTGTTGTCTGAGGTAACTTATGACGTTCACGTGGTTTTTCCATTCAGAAACATCATAATGAATAAGTAATAGGCTATGTCCTACCCTGGTTTTGAGGCTCTCTCCTGGAACGCTCTGTTTTTATGGGCGTGCCGCATTGAAGACTTGGGAGTAAACGCCCACTGCTATGATTGGATAACAGTTTCGCATTTTATAATGAGCTTCAGCTACCCTGTGAGTACACCTGAGGAATTGTTTTGAAAACGTGAGGAAAAACGGCAACCGGAATGATTCGCCCACAGGGCTCGCAAAATGTCCCAGTCTGATCCCGAATTGCAGGACAATGAACCAACAGCACCTCAAATACAAAGGATACTCCAGCCTTAAGTTTAGTTAGACATGTGTAACGGAGGTCAGCTAGCAGTCGATGTGTGAGTAAACCTCCCTCCTCTGATCTCAAGAGACGCTCTAGTGACTGATGCTAGGCCTGTCGCGATAGTCAATAAATCAATTAATCGCACGGAAAAAAAAATTAGCTCGATAATTTTCCCGTCCGCGATAATTTCCACTCGCATGCTTGTTTGTTTTCCTGAGATAGCAATACATATTCTCCTTTTTTTGCCAAATAAATGAAAAGCATGTCAATGTCTTCTCTCTTGCTGTATCAAAATCTCCCCTAGCTTTCCTCAGAGATGGTCCCAATAATTAGCTTAAAGTCAAGTCAAATTCAGTTTGTACATGATTACATGATATAAATTTTTTTTAATACTGTATCCTGAATTGTGGATAATTAAGCTAAATATCATATGCTGAAGTAAATCTCTGGAGTGTTAACCCCTAATATGCACCTAAAACTCAATCATCTGTTGCAGTTTTCATCCATTTTATTTATTGTTTTTGGTATTTATTCAAGTGGATTTTTTG
The DNA here is from genome assembly GCA_033150135.1 of Gobio occitaniae. NCBI lineage: Eukaryota > Metazoa > Chordata > Actinopteri > Cypriniformes > Gobionidae > Gobio > Gobio occitaniae. The sequence continues at coordinate 19,222 of JARQWZ010004795.1, forward strand.
TTAACAGACTGAGAGTCCATTGCTTTTATTGTTTTTGGTTGTTTTGTTCATTTATTGTGGATATTTAAAATGTTTTCCATTTTCAGTGTTAAATAGTCTTTAGAAATAAAAGTTTGTTGATCTTTGAAAAGGTGTACCTGCATTATTATGCCATTATCATTATTTTAGATGATGGTCTCAGAACGACAATATTTATCGCAATAATTTCTTGGCCAATTTGTCGTCCAGCAAAATTTGTTATCGTGACAGGCCTAACTGACGCTAGAGGTTGCAACCTTTAGCCTCCTTGTTAGAGCGTCCGACTCTCATGACCCGGGTTCGAGTCCCGCTTGGAGCGGGCGGTTCAAACAGGAGGGGTTACACACGTACACATAATCAATACATGCAACAATGCAATACTATCACATCATTTTTTTTTGCATAATTCCTGTCGGATCCACAAGCCACATAATAGTTTTTAATCTCATTCTGTCTGCAAATCCAGTCTCTTGTTTACAAATGAATCCGTGGTGAAATGAAGTGAACAAACGCTCAAATTCTTCCCCACGTGAGCTGGATCTTCAGTACTAATAAAGTTCAACATGCACTGCTAATATTGGAATCCGACGGAAGCTTGAATGAACAATTCAGTATTTATTAATCTTTGTTAACATTAACTCTTCATTGTTAGTTCAAGTTCAAGTCCATAAAATAATGCTTGAATCTGATTGGTCGACGTACGTTCTAAGGTGTGCAGTTGTTTTCAAGGAAACTCACGGCTAAAGTAGTTCCAGGCAGGT
>JARQWZ010004795.1:25000-27500 GCA_033150135.1 Gobio occitaniae
CATGTGTGCGATGTCTGAAGTCTAATACACAGATAACACACGTGTGCGATGTCTGAAGTCTAATACACAGATAACACACGTGTGCGATGTCTGAAGTCTAATACACAGATAACACACGTGTGCGGTGTCTGAAGTCTAATACACAGATAACACATGTGTGCGATGTCTGAAGTCTAATACACAGATAACACACGTGTGCGATGTCTGAAGTCTAATACACAGATAACACACGTGTGCGATGTCTGAAGTCTAATACACAGATAACACACGTGTGCGATGTCTGAAGTCTAATACACAGATAACACATGTGTGCGGTGTCTGAAGTCTAATACACAGATAACACACGTGTGCGATGTCTGAAGTCTAATACACAGATAACACACGTGTGCGGTGTCTGAAGTCTAATACACAGATAACACACGTGTGCGGTGTCTGAAGTCTAATACACAGATAACACACGTGTGCGATGTCTGAAGTCTAATACACAGATAACACATGTGTGCGATGTCTGAAGTCTAATACACAGATAACACACGTGTGCGGTGTCTGAAGTCTAATACACAGATAACACACGTGTGCGATGTCTGAAGTCTAATACACAGATAACACACGTGTGCGATGTCTGAAGTCTAATACACAGATAACACATGTGTGCGATGTCTGAAGTCTAATACACAGATAACACACGTGTGCGGTGTCTGAAGTCTAATACACAGATAACACACGTGTGCGATGTCTGAAGTCTAATACACAGATAACACATGTGTGCGATGTCTGAAGTCTAATACACAGATAACACACGTGTGCGGTGTCTGAAGTCTAATACACAGATAACACACGTGTGCGATGTCTGAAGTCTAATACACAGATAACACATGTGTGCGATGTCTGAAGTCTAACACACAGATAACACACGTGTGCGGTGTCTGAAGTCTAATACACAGATAACACACGTGTGCGATGTCTGAAGTCTAATACACAGATAACACATGTGTGCGGTGTCTGAAGTCTAATACACAGATAACACACGTGTGCGGTGTCTGAAGTCTAATACACAGATAACACACGTGTGCGGTGTCTGAAGTCTAATACACAGATAACACACGTGTGCGATGTCTGATGTCTAATACACAGATAACACACGTGTGCGGTGTCTGAAGTCTAATACACAGATAACACACGTGTGCGGTGTCTGAAGTCTAATACACAGATAACACTTGTGCGGTGTCTGAAGTCTAATACACAGATAACACACTTGTGCGGTGTCTGAAGTCTAATACACAGATAACACATTGTGCGGTGTCTGAAGTCTAATACACAGATAACACACGTGTGCGATGTCTGATGTCTAATACACAGATAACACTTGTGCGGTGTCTGAAGTCTAATACACAGATAACACTTGTGCGGTGTCTGAAGTCTAATACACAGATAACACACATGTGCGGTGTCTGAAGTCTAATACACAGATAACACATTGTGCGGTGTCTGAAGTCTAATACACAGATAACACATTGTGCGGTGTCTGAAGTCTAATACACAGATAACACACGTGTGCGATGTCTGATGTCTAATACACAGATAACACACTTGTGCGGTGTCTGAAGTCTAATACACAGATAACACTTGTGCGGTGTCTGAAGTCTAATACACAGATAACACACGTGTGCGGTGTCTGAAGTCTAATACACAGATAACACTTGTGCGGTGTCTGAAGTCTAATACACAGATAACACACTTGTGCGATGTCTGAAGTCTAATACACAGATAACACACGTGTGCGGTGTCTGAAGTCTAATACACAGATAACACACGTGTGCGATGTCTGATGTCTAATACACAGATAACACACGTGTGCGATGTCTGAAGTCTAATACACAGATAACACACGTGTGCGGTGTCTGAAGTCTAATACACAGATAACACACGTGTGCGGTGTCTGAAGTCTAATACACAGATAACACACTTGTGCGGTGTCTGAAGTCTAATACACAGATAACACACGTGTGCGATGTCTGAAGTCTAATACACAGATAACACACGTGTGCGGTGTCTGAAGTCTAATACACAGATAACACATGTGTGCGATGTCTGAAGTCTAATACACAGATAACACACGTGTGCGGTGTCTGAAGTCTAATACACAGATAACACACTTGTGCGGTGTCTGAAGTCTAATACACAGATAACACACGTGTGCGATGTCTGAAGTCTAATACACAGATAACACACGTGTGCGGTGTCTGAAGTCTAATACACAGATAACACACGTGTGCGGTGTCTGAAGTCTAATACACAGATAACACACGTGTGCGGTGTCTGAAGTCTAATACACAGATAACACACTTGTAACACACGTGTGCGGTGTCTGAAGTCTAATACACAGATAACACACGTGTGCGGTGTCTGAAGTCTAATACACAGATAACACACGTGTGCGGTGTCTGAAGTCTAATACACAGATAACACACGTGTGCGGTGTCTGAAGTCTAATACACAG
>JARQWZ010004795.1:35000-97728 GCA_033150135.1 Gobio occitaniae
CACACACACTCACACACTCTCTCTCTCTCTCTCACACACACTCAAACACACACGCACTCACACACTCTCTCTCTCTCTCTCACACACACACACACACACACACACACACACACACACACACACACACTCACACACACACACTCACACACACACACACACTCACACACACACTCACACACACACGCACTCATCATTCCTCCAGTCTTCAGAGTCACATGACCCTTTACTGATCATCTCATATGAGGATCTGATGATCAACACACATTTATGATTATTATCAGTTCATATTTCTGTGGAAACTGAAGCATTTGATTTCTCAGGATTCTCTGATGAACAGAAAGTTCAGCATCTATTAGAGAGAGAATCTTTAGTCGCATTATAAATGTCTTTACTTTGATCAGTTTAATGCATATAATGATGGATAAACGCATTTGTTTCTTTCAATAAATGAGAAAAATGTGCTGACCATAAAACCTGAGCTGTAGTTTATATTCTCTCTCATGAGAAGGGATGAGTGGAAACTTATGGCCACATAAAAATCACATTAAATTTGCCTTAATGTTGCTTAGTTTTATATCACCTGCAAAATCACTGTGGATTTATATATATAGTAAATATTCAATATTCCTAACAGCCAAAATCATGTTTATCATGTGGTGTGTTTTGTTAGAATTCTGTCTTTTTTAGAAAAAATTAGCTTTTTTTAAATTGTTATAATATTTCACAATTTTTATTGTATTTTTGATCAAATAAATTCAGCTTTGATCACAGGAATAAATTACACTTTACTATATATTTACATAAAAACAGCTTTTTTAAATTGTAATAATATTTCACAATTTTTACTGTATTTTTGATCAAATAAATTCAGCTTTGATCACTCTAATAAATGCTGTTCTTTTGAACTTTCTATTGATCAAAGAATCCTGAGAAATCAATGTTTCCACAGAAATATGAACTGATAATAATCATAACTGTGAGTTGCTCATCAGATCCTCATATGAGATGATGAGTGAAGGGTCATGTGAATAAAGGCCCTCTCCGCCCCACTGAAGCGCCTCAGAGCCGGGGTTTCTGGGATACCTGGAGTGACTGACCGCACCACCACTGGTTTCTCACTGCCCGCCACGAAGCCGAAGCCCAGCACTGGGTCGCGTCTCATTTCCACCTTTCGCGGTGCAGGAGGGACGAACTTATCCACATCAACACGCACTTCCTCCAGAGAGCTGGACTGGGAGAGATGACTGAGGACAGAGCAAACACATCACAACATTAACCCTGTGAAGCACAAAACACTCCATCATTTCTGGGCAGGTTTTCCTGCTTGAGTGTTGATCATCTCCTCATATTCTCCACTGTTGCGGCTCCTCTCTTCCCAGTCTGTCAGTAACGCTCTGTTTACTTCCTGTCTCTAAGAAGCCCCTCCTTCTGAAAAGTACACTGTGCTCTGATTGGTCGGCTGGAGCGGTGTGTTGTGATTGGTGTTTGGGAAATGCCCCGCCCCTTACCATAACCGCCAGTCTCAGCACACTACCCATTTTGGGTATCGGCTATTTTGGGCATCGGCTATTTGGATATTGGGTATTTTGGGTATCGGCTATTTGGGTATTGGGTATTTTGGGTATCGGGTATTTTGGGTATCGGCTATTTGGATATTGGGTATTTTGGGTATCGGCTATTTGGGTATTGGGTATTTTGGGTATCGGCTATTTGGGTATTGGGTATTTTGGGTATCGGCTATTTGGGTATCGGCTATTTGGATATTGGGTATTTTGGGTATCGGCTATTTGGGTATTGGGTATTTTGGGTATCGGCTATTTGGGTATTGGGTATTTTGGGTATCGGCTATTTGGGTATTGGGTATTTTGGGTATCGGCTATTTGGATATTGGGTATTTTGGGTATCGGCTATTTGGGTATTGGGTATTTTGGGTATCGGCTATTTGGGTATTGGGTATTTTGGGTATCGGCTATTTTGGGTATTGGGTATTTTGGGTATTGGGTATTTTGGGTATCGGCTATTTTGGGCATCGGCTATTTTGGGTATTGGGTATTTTGGGTATCGGCTATTTGGGTATTGGGTATTTTGGGTATCGGCTATTTGGGTATTGGGTATTTTGGGTATCGGCTATTTGGGTATCGGCTATTTGGATATTGGGTATTTTGGGTATCGGCTATTTGGGTATTGGGTATTTTGGGTATCGGCTATTTGGGTATTGGGTATTTTGGGTATTGGGTATTTTGGGTATCGGCTATTTGGGTATTGGGTATTTTGGGTATCGGCTATTTGGGTATTGGGTATTTTGGGTATCGGCTATTTTGGGTATTGGGTATTTTGGGTATTGGGTATTTTGGGTATCGGCTATTTTGGGCATCGGCTATTTTGGGTATTGGGTATTTTGGGTATCGGCTATTTGGGTATTGGGTATTTTGGGTATCGGCTATTTGGGTATTGGGTATTTTGGGTATCGGCTATTTGGGTATCGGCTATTTGGATATTGGGTATTTTGGGTATCGGCTATTTGGGTATTGGGTATTTTGGGTATCGGCTATTTGGGTATTGGGTATTTTGGGTATTGGGTATTTTGGGTATCGGCTATTTGGGTATTGGGTATTTTGGGTATCGGCTATTTGGGTATCGGCTATTTTGGGTATTGGGTATTTTGGGTATCGGCTATTTGGATATTGGGTATTTTGGTATTGGGTATTTGGGTATTGGGTATTTTGGGTATTGGGTATTTTGGGTATTGGGTATTTTGGGTATTGGGTATTTTGGTATTGGGTATTTTGGGTATCGGCTATTTGGGTATTGGGTATTTTGGTATTGGGTATTGGGTATTTTGGATATTGGGTATTTTGGGTATTGGGTATTTTGGGTATTGGGTATTTTGGGTATTGGGTATTTTGGGTATCGGCTATTTGGGTATTGGGTATTTTGGGTATCGGCTATTTGGGTATTGGGTATTTTGGGTATCGGCTATTTGGGTATTGGGTATTTTGGGTATCGGCTATTTTGGGCATCGGCTATTTTGGGTATTGGGTATTTTGGGTATCGGCTATTTGGGTATTGGGTATTTTGGGTATCGGCTATTTGGGTATTGGGTATTTTGGGTATCGGCTATTTGGGTATTGGGTATTTTGGGTATCGGGTATTTTGGGTATCGGCTATTTGGATATTGGGTATTTTGGTATTGGGTATTTTGGGTATTGGGTATTTTGGATATTGGGTATTTTGGGTATTGGGTATTTTGGTATTGGGTATTTTGGGTATCGGCTATTAGGGTATTGGGTATTTTGGATATTGGGTATTTGGGTATTAGGTATTTTGGATATTGGGTATTTTGGGTATTGGGTATTTTGGGCATCGGCTATTTGGGTATTGGGTATTTTGGGTATCGGGTATTTTGGGTATCGGCTATTTTGGGCATCGGCTATTTGGGTATTGGGTATTTTGGGTATTGGGTATTTTGGGCATCGGCTATTTGGGTATTGGGTATTTGGGTATTGGGTATTTTGGGTATCGGGTATTTTGGGTATCGGCCATTTTGGGTATCGGGTATTTTGGGTATTGGGTATTTTGGGCATTTTGGGCATTTTGGTATTGGGTATTTTGGGTATCGGCCATTTGGGTATTGGGTATTTTGGGTATCGGCCATTTGGGTATTGGGTATTTTGGGTATCGGCTATTTTGGTATTAGGTATTTTGGGTATCGGGCATTTTGGTATTGGGTATTTTGGGTATCGGGTATTTTGGTATTGGGTATTTTGGGTATCGGCTATTTTGGGTATCGGCTATTTGGGTATTGGTATTTTGGGTATCGGCTATTTGGGTATTGGGTATTTTGGGTATTGGGTATCGGCTATTTTGGGTATCGGCTATTTTGGGCATTGGCTATTTGGGTATCAGCCATTTGGGTATTGGGTATTTTGGGTATCGGCTATTTTGGGTATCGGCTATTTTGGGCATCAGCTATTTGGGTATTGGGTATTTTGGGTATCGGCTATTTTGGGTATCGGGTATTTTGGTATTGGGTATTTTGGGTATCGGCTATTTGGGTATTGGGTATTTGGGTATCGGGTATTTTGGGTATCGGCTATTTGGGTATCGGGTATTCTGGGTATCGGGTATTTTGGGTATCGGGTATTTTGGGTATCGGCCATTTGGGTATTTTGGGTATTTTGGGTATTGGGTATTTTGGGTATTTTGGGTATTGGGTATTTTGGGTATTGGATATTGGGTATTTTGGGTATTGGGCATTTTGGGTATCGGCCATTTTGGGTATCGGGTATTTTGGGTATTTTGGGTATTGGGTATTTTGGGCATTTTGGTATTGGGTATTTTGGGTATCGGCCATTTTGGGTATCGGGTATTTTGGGTATTGGGTATTGTGGGTATTGGGTATTTTGGGTATTGGCCATTTTGGTATTGGGTATTTTGGGTATCGGCCATTTTGGGTATTGGGTATTTTGGGTATTGGGTATTTGAGTATTGGGTATTTTGGGTATTGGGTATTTTGGGTATTGGTTATTTTGGGTATTTTGGGCATTTTGGTATTGGGTATTTTGGGTACCGGCCATTTTGGGTATCGGGTATTTTGGGTATTGGTTATTTTGGGTATTTTGGGCATTTTGGTATTGGGTATTTTGGGTATCGGCCATTTTGGGTATCGGGTATTGGGCATTTTGGTATTGGGTATTTTGGGTACCGGCCATTTTGGGTATCGGGTATTTTGGGTATTGGGTATTTTGGGTATTGGGTATTTTGGGCATTTTGGTATTGGGTATTTTGGGTATCGGCCATTTGGGTATTGGGTATTTTTGGTATTGGGTATTTGAGTATTGGGTATTTGGGTATTGGGTATTTTGGGTATCGGCTATTTTGGGTATCGGCTATTTGGGTATTGGGTATTTTGGGTATCGGGTATTTTGGGTATCGGCTATTTGGGTATTGGGTATTTTGGGTATCGGCTATTTTGGGTATCAGCTATTTGGGTATTGGGTATTTTGGGTATCGGGTATTTTGGGTATCGGCTATTTGGGTATTGGGTATTTTGGGTATCGGCTATTTGGGTATTGAGTATTTTGGGTATTTGGGTATTGGGTGTTAGGTATTTATGGGTATTGGGTATTTGGGTGTTGGGTATTTTGGGTATTGGGTATTTGGGTATTGGGTATTTGGTATTGGGTATTTTGGGTATTGGGTATTTTGGGTATTGGGTATTTTGGGTATTGGGTATCGGGTATTTTGAGTATTGGGTATTGGGTATTTGGGTGTTGGGTATTTTTGGGTATTGGGTATTTTGGGTATTGGGTATTTGGGTATTGGGTATTTTGGGTATTGGGTATTTGGGTATTGGGTATTTGGTATTGGGTATTTTGGGTATTGGGTATTTTGGGTATTGGGTATTTTGGGTATTGGGTATCGGGTATTTTGAGTATTGGGTATTTTGGGTATTTTGGGCATTTTGGGGTATTTTGGGTATTTTGGGTATTGGGTATTGGGTATTGGGTATTTTGGGTATTGGGTATTTTGGGTATTGGGTATTGGGTATTTTGGGTATTGGTATCGGGTATTTTGAGTATTGGGTATTTTGGGTATTTTGGGCATTTTGGGGTATTTTGGGTATTTTGGGTATTTTGGGGTATTTTGGGTATTTTGGGGTATTGGGCATTTTGGGTATTGGGTATTTTGGGTATTTTGGGTATTGGGTATTTTGGGTATTTTGGGGTATTGGGTATTTTGGGTATTGGGTATTGGGTATTTTTCGTATTGGGTGTTTTGGGTATTGGGTATTTTGGGTATTGGGTATTTTGGGTATTGGGTATTTTGGGTATTGGGTATTTTGGGTATTGGTAATGGGAATTTTTGGTATTGGGTGTTTTGGGTATTGGGTATTTTGGGTATTGGGTAATGGGTATTTGGGTATTGGGTATTTTTGGTATTGGGTGTTTTGGGTATTTTGGGTATTGGGTAATGGGTATTTGGGTATTGGGTATTTTGGGTATTGGGTATTTTGGGTATTGGGTATTTTTGGTATTGGGTATTTTGGGTATTGGGTATTTTGGGTATTGGGTATTTTGGGTATTGTGTATTTTTGGGTATTGGGTATTTTGGGTATTGGGTATTTTTGGGTATTGGGTATTGGGTATTTTGGGTATTGGGTATTTTGGGTATTGGGTATTTTTGGTATTGGGTATTTTGGGTATTGGGTATTTTGGGTATTGGGTATTTTTGGGTATTGGGTATTTTGGGTATTGGGTATTGGGTATTTTGGGTATTGGGTATTTGGGTATTGGGTATTTTGGGTATTGGGAATTGGGTATTTTGGGTATTGGGTATTTGGGTATTTTGGGTATTGGGTATTTTGGGTATTGGGTATTTTGGGTATTGGGAATTGGGTATTTTGGGTATTGGGTATTTTGGGTATTGGGTATTTGGGTATTTTGGGTATTGGGTATTTTGGGTATTGGGTATTGGGTATTTTGGGTATTGGGTATTTGGGTATTGGGTGTTTTGGGTATTTTGGGTATTGGGTATTTTGGGTATTTGGTATTTGGTTATTTGGGTATTGGGTATTTGGGTATTGGGTGTTTTGGGTTTTGGGTATTGGGTATTTTGGGTATTGGGTATTGGGTATTTTGGGTATTTTGGGTATTGGGTATTTGGGTATTGGGTGTTTTGGGTATTTTGGGTATTGGGTATTTGGGTATTTTGGGTATTGGGTATTTTGGGTATTGGGTATTTTGGTATTGGGTATTTTGGGTATTGGGTATTGGGTATTTTGGGTATTGGGTATTGGGTATTTTGGTATTGGGTATTTTGGGTATTGGGTATTTTGGGTATTGGGTATTTGGGTATTGGGTATTTGGGTATTGGGTATTTTGGGTATTTTGGGTATTGGGTATTTTGGGTATTGGGTATTTGGGTATTGGGTATTGGGTATTGGGTATTTTGGGTATTGGGTATTTTGGGTATTGGGTGTTTTGGGTTTTGGGTATTCCTCTGGCTCTACTAGAGCCGGAAATGTTGATTATATCCTCATATTCTCCATTGTTGCGGCTCAATAATTGTAAATAGTTTTATTTATCATATTTATGTTTTATTTTTGTAATGTGTTTTTGTTATGTCATGTTATAATATTGTTTTGAACTGCTTGTTATTTACAATGGTTACTATTAACAGTTTTCATAGTTTTCTTCTTTTTTTTTTGCAGGTGTCTTGAATTGAATCCAGACCAAAAATCCTAATAATCAAACTAAATCATACTAATTATTAATGTTAATAATAATATAGAGAGCCCACAACAACAAAAACATTCAAAAATGTATTGTCCCCATTTTTTTGATAAAATAGGTTTTAGTGGTATTTTGACCACTCAAAAAGGAAATGTCCCCGGTTTCCATTTCAGAAATCTGGTCACCTTAGTCTGGGACAAACTGTGCTTTTGGTCTGTACGGCTAATGTTGCCCTTCATGGCGACTGTGAGGGGGGGAATGTTTTTATAACTCATTCCTTTACATTATATAAAGCATTAAAGTTCTGCATAATTAAGGGCGTGGCCACTTTGAGTGACAGGTGGATTGCCGTTTGTCTGCTGTCTGTTAGTCGTCCCTCAGCTCCGCCTCTTTGCCCAGTTTCTGTTATCCGGGAGGGACTCGCAGACAAGATGGCGACGGCCAGCTCGACCCGACTTTACACTTCAGACGCTCTTCAGATCCTATGAGTGACGCCTCGCACACTACGCCCATATTTCTTTACAGTCTCTGATCTCAACACACGACTAACTAACTCAACCAGGCCCCGCCTACACAGGGCTCTAGAGGATCTATGGATCATATTGGAGTCTAAACCAATCAGAGACACAGATGGGGCGGGTCTTTGCCTCTGATTGGCTGTGGTCCAGATATTCCTGCACCACGGCAATCAGCATCAGCAAACTAAACGCGACACTGAAACCTTCACTGAAGGTATGTGTGTGTGTGTTTGTGCGTGTGTGTGTGTGTGAGAGAGAGAACGAACGTTAACTTGTGCCGCCCTAAACTACGTCATTGTCATGACAACCACCTGTCAGTGAGAATCAAAACATCTAGGAATATCTTCATATGTTTTAGCCGAATTTTAAAAAATGTGTAACTTTACCATTAAAGTGAAAGAGTCCTGAACTCACATCGTCAAACAAACCAACAAAACAAAATGGTTGTGTGGGCGTTCGCCATCTGTAATCTTCCTTTGAAGAGACTGGCAGATTTCCCTCAGACACAGTAAATGCTTAACCCAGTCAGCGTCACTGCTGTGATTGTGCATTGTTATATTATATTCCACAAATAATCTCTCTGAGAGCCATATTTGCTGATATATCTGCTGTCCTCCCTGAAACGCTAACGTTAATTTGTTGTGCCTGCTGCAAAGGGACTTTCTGGCTCTTTGAAAAAACTTTCAACCACTTTTAATCCTGCGGTGATCTACCCGTAATAATTCATAATTTATAGCATTTGTTCCAGCTGGCACAATTTTATTAAAGGTCCCATGGCATGAAATTTTCATTTTATGAGGTATTTCAACATTAATATGAGTTCCCCTAGCCTGAATATTGTCCCCAAGTGGATAGAAATGTTGATCGGTGTAAAACCGAGTTCTGGCTGTCTTTCGCTGCCTTTGAGAAAATGACAGGCCTGACGAGCCAATCCTGAAGTCTCCTGGTTTGACGTCCAAGCAGGAACGGTTTCCTCCCTTTCCTCCGCCCAGAGAATCTGTCACGCCCATGCAAACACTCAAGAGATCATTACTTGTGAACTAGTGAACGCTGGCAGTTTCTCAGTGTTTGGATGTACAAATGAAAACAGAAGTCTTTCTTCAGTTCCTTCTGATCTGTGATCAGTGATTTCTTATGTGTAGCTAATTATTTATTATTCGTGCACACGCAGCGGCTTCTCTCTCTCTCTCTCCCGACAGAACAGTGTTTTCGTGTTTTCTATCTTGTGAGTCAGTGTTTTTGTACGTCCTCGTCGCGTCTATCTGTTCTAAAATGTGCATACAGTCGTTTCTGTTTAACATCAGCAGTCACATCTTTAGAGATAAACCTCACGCACGCCGAAGCTCGGCCTTCAGCATCCCCGACCCCCAGTACTGCATCTGGCCCACAGCGGAGGCACCAAACGCGGCGTGAGATTAAGCAGAAGGAGGGTAAGCGTGAGCATATCTGGGCTAGGCTAGCCAGCTTTCCCCACAATAAACTGGATTAAATTCGATTACTGCTGTTGTGTCTTTGTTTGCGCTGTGTAAGTTACTCAATGCGCGTCACTGACGCTATTCATATAATTGGAACATATCTAGAAATAATGCTATACTCAACACTTACTAACTCGTTCATCTCGCTGTAATGGTAACTTACATTGCATGTGTTACAAAGTTGGTAATAATGACGACGGACTCGGCGTGACTGGGACTCGTGTTTATTCAGAACTCTCAGATACAAACACAATAAACTCGCGCTGACAGACAGCGCTCTCATAACTCAGTAGTTACTATAAATAACTTTGTTAGCAATCGCAACGTCTCCGTGATGTCCGGTTCGCGAACGAATCATTCTTTTGAATCGGTTCTTTTTAGTGAACCGAACCAGTTCACCAAATCGGACTGAATCGTTCTAAACGGTTCGCGTCTCGAGTCAGCGCTGATCCATAATTTACTAAAGTTACTAACTTTCTGACATGAGTGACAGCCCCTCCGACTAGAAATAAACTAATGACCTGAAGTATATGCTAGTAACTACAACAGTTCACCCTGAACTGAGACGTGCTGAGAACTGATGAGAAGTGAACTCAGGTCCATCCGTCTCTGGCAGACTCGTGCCTGCTCGTGCCTCGTTAAACCACGCCCCCTCCGCTCATTTAAAATGCAAAGATGTCAGCCAATCACAACAGTGGGCGTTTTTACTGAAGTCTCACAGCAGACACGCCTCTTGAAGCAGGGCATTCAGCCACAGGGCAAACAGCATTATAGAAAAAATGCCTTTTATTTCTAAATTATGACATTTTATGATGTAAAAATCATACTAACAATATAAGTACACCTCAGGAAACACTATACAATAATAGAAAAATGCCATGCCATGGGACCTTTAAGAAATATAAACAACTATAGTCTACCGTCAGTAACGTTACCACTTAATTACGTCAATCATCAAAGCGTGAGATGTCACTGTCCCACTGGCAGGACGCCTGGTGATCTTTTTTTGATCGCCTTTTATTCGTATCATATATTTAAGTAATTATCATAAATTAGGTACCATTTGAAAGCTTACAAACTCAAAATGTATCCTTTGAAAACCGTTTTGAAATCGGACATTGTGTTACCATGGAAACATTACTCTAAATTATTCTAGCGGGCTCCTCCCCCTAGTGGGCGGCGTCATGTTTCATATTACAACAATTATTTTAACTACTTTATAATCAAAATCTTTTCCAATCTTGACAAAACGCATATCGTCGGAAAGGTCTGAGTCTCAAGGGTCCATATTTGGTGACTGTTTTGTGATGGAAGTGATATTTGGACAGAAATTTACAGGAAAATGCATCAAAAAAACAATCAATTGAATTTGAATGACACCCGGTGGCTGTTTTTGGTACAGCGCCTAAACAAAATCTTATAGGAACTTACATTTTTGTGATATCAACTTCAAATTTGGAACACAACTTGGTTAGAGATATGGCTTTGGTCTTATATTATAAAATAAAATATATACTTATATAAAATAAAAAAATATTGTGTTTTTAGGTTTTGATCCGTGACAGCAGTGCATTAGGCAGGAATTGAATCCCATACCTGCCCTTTTATTCTGCATATGAATTATTAAAATGAGGAATATTGTGACATGTTGATTCCCGGAGGAAAACTCAAGATGGAGGCGTTTGAGGAGTTCAGAACCACAGAGAGAGAGAGGAACAGACATCACACACTGAAGACAGATGAGTATAGGAAAGCTCACGGATGCAGTTTTTCCTCAGGTGTCCAGATTACACAACTCTGATCGACCTCTTTCATAACAGCAACATCTGAGACGGCAGGTTTGATAGTCATGATTCAGCCACAACATCATTAAAATCCTGAGGAAATGATTGGCTGCGGCGGGAACATCAATGCCCCGGCCGTCACAGCTCTCAAGGTTCCCGCCAACCGTAATTTAAGGGGAGGTGAACAATGACTTTGTATTACAAAAGGTTCATGAGAGGAAGAGCTACAAGTGAAGAAGCTGCTGCATATGCTACACACTGTAATAGTAGTTATTACAGTAGCAGAGAATAACTGGATTTTATTTAAAGACACTGTTAAAACCTCTCACAAGATGGCTTAATGCAACAGTTTTAAAACTAAGACTGCAATTTAATTTAATATTATACACTATACTGCCAAAAGTATTAGGCCGCCCCTCCACATCCCTGAGTTCAGGTGTTCGTGATCGCTGGACACCTGTGCAATAAATCCATTCAGGACATTTCCTCACTACTAAATATGCCACGCTCAACTGCAACTCAGCCACAAAGTGAAATCACAGAGCGGGGTCAGCACATGCTGAGGGCCACAGAGCGGGGTCAGCACATGCTGAGGGCCACAGAGCGGGGTCAGCACATGCTGAGGGCCACAGAGCGGGGTCAGCGCATGCTGAGGGTCACAGAGTGGGGTCAGCGCATGCTGAGGGTCACAGAGCGGGGTCAGCTCATGCTGAGGGTCACAGAGCGGGGTCAGCTCATGCTGAGGGTCACAGAGCGGGGTCAGCACATGCTGAGGGTCACAGAACGGGGTCAGCGCATGCTGAGGGTCACAGAGCGGGGTCAGCACATGCTGAGGGTCACAGAGCGGGGTCAGCACATGCTGAGGGTCACAGAGCGGGGTCAGCACATGCTGAGGGTCACAGAGCAGGGTCAGCTCATGCTGAGGGTCACAGAGCGGGGTCAGCGCATGCTGAGGGTCACAGAGCGGGGTCAGCGCATGCTGAGGGTCACAGAGCGGGGTCAGCGCATGCTGAGGGTCACAGAGCGGGGTCAGCGCATGCTGAGGGTCACAGAGCGGGGTCAGCGCATGCTGAGGGTCACAGAGCGGGGTCAGCGCATGCTGAGGGTCACAGTAGTCTCTAACTTTCTGCAGAGTCAAGAGCTCCAGACCTTCAAACTTCTGTGTCCTTCAGATGAGCTCAAGAACAGTGTGTAGAGCTTCATGGAATGGGTTTCCATGGCCGAGCAGCTCATCCAAGCCTTACATCACCAAGTGCAATGCAAAGCGTCGGATGCAGTGGGGTAAAGCGCGCCGCCACAGGACTCTAGAGCAGTGGAGACGTGTTCTCTGAGTGACCAATCACGCTTCTCTGTCTGACAATCCCATGGCCGAGTCTGGGTTTGGTTTTTCAGGGGTTAATTCCAGTGAAAGGAACTCTTAATGCTTCACCAAGACATTTTGGACAATTTCATGCTCCCAACTTTGTGGGAACAGGCTATATTTAATTTAATCCTGGACTAGAGCACCACTTTTGTACGTTTGACTGAAAATTGGTGATTTAAATACTGTGTAATAAATATTACGTTATATAAATAATATGCCGTGTTTGGTGTTGAGAAAGGGTCCGTTAGTGATTGTGATAGTCGACTTCAGTGACAGTTTCATTATTACACCAGTAGATGGAGGCAAACACCGTCTTAATGAGTGACGCTGCATGAACGCAATTGGCTAGCGTCTGCTCTAGGGTATTTGCATAAGGCGATCTGATTGGATGACACCTGAAATGTTGAGAAATCTTCAACTTCTGCCACTTGCAACTCGTAGCTGTGCGTTATGGATCTATATCCGTGATTACCTACAGCCGACTCACAGCCGTGTGCATGTAAACACCAGGACAAAGTCATCCTGAGTGAGTGCGAATGGATGAAACAAATGCATAGGGCGATCTGATTGGATGACACCTGAAAAGTTGAGAAATCTTCAACTTCTACTCTACTCATAACACAATAGTCTTCACTGAAGCAACTAAAGTGATGTTTCTGAATCAGTGATGGAGGCTTGGGCTCGACTGGCAACTTCAGATGTGAAAGTGTTTTTAAAGACTTTCTGGTTTATGTACACACTTGTGCCGTCGAGCTGTTGTATAAACACAACATCTCACTCGTATGGATCTATATCAGTGATTACTAAGGGGGAAGTTAGGACGATTCTAAGGGCACACACACTTTTGGGCCCCCAGAGATGGGTTTTATTAGTAGTAACAGCACTAGTAGTAATGTATTATAAATGCATAATCTACCAAAGAGTTACAAATATAAAAAAATGATGGCATTTCCGGCAAAATCCAGCAAAACGCTCCACTCATGAACCGCTCACACTCACCGGTAAAACCACATTTGCTCAAATCTCACTCCGACATGAAGTTTCTCTGTGCTATAATTGTTGCAATAAGGTATTTATTTTTATATTTATGTTTAAATATTATAATGTTGTTTTTTTATGTCTATGTTGTCAATCTATGTCGATTATGAAAAGTGAACAGCATGAGATAGGACACATCATAAGATGAGTGGAGTTGATCAGACATGATTGTGACCACTTCATTAAGTTTTGTTTTGTATAAATTGTATCTTAATTTTAATCAATGTTTTCTCAGCCAATCGGGGCATTCTGGGTTGAGCGAGCGGAGCTTAATTGATCAGTATTATTAAATTGCAGACAAAGATTTCACTTCACTTTATTCGATTATGTCCCCGTAGGGCAATTTGTTTTGCAACAAGACCAACATACATTCATAAAAACAGTTTACAAACATTAAAAATACCTAAAAAACAACACAACAAGACGGCAGCAGCCCAAAAGTTTACCTACTTCCCACAACTCCTCCCATTCCCGAATTTAACAAAGAAACCGCAGTAGGAATAAATGAATGTTTATACCTGTTGCTTCTAACAGTGGGGAATCTAAATCTAAGTCCCGAAGGTAAAAAAATAAATTCACACAAATTCAGTCAAATGGATTGGGCTTTCCTTACAACCTGACAATTATAAGTCAGTAGAGTGACTCTGATGAGTTCCTATAATTTTACTACTGGTATTGACTATTTTTACCACCGCATTCTTAGCTTTGACACTAAGACCGCCATACCAGCATAATAGAGAGAAAGTCACAACTGACTCAATGTAAGACTTACAGAACAAGGTCATCAACGACCTGTCAATATTAAACTTTGACAATTTCCGTAAACAAAACAGGCGTTGCTGTCCTTTTTTACAAATCATCTCCACATTGGAATTGAAATTCAACTTATTATCAATCACACACCTCAAATACTTGTAAGATTCCACCAATTCAACATTCCGCTCTTTAATAATTGTACTCAGTTGATCATTTTCAGATTTTAGATAGCTAGGTTGGTGTGGTAGAGGGCCATCTTTTCTTTCATAGGGCCCAACATTGCTAGCAGGCCGAATCACAGCCGTGTGCATGTAAACACCAGGACAAAGTCATCCTGAGTGAGTGCGAATAGAAGAAATAACGCAGAAACAATCATAGTTAATTCATCATTCATGAAGAATAGCAGTAAAACCTCTCCTGCAGGAGCAAGTGTAACACAAGCATCATTTACACATCTAATGTGCATCACTTGCTCTTCATTTTCTTGAATTAGTGGTAAAAAAGCTTCCCGTTACGTCTGCCTCTGAATAAAACACAGCCTTTGGTCTCGATGTACAGCCATTATCTGTATTTTATCACTGCACGTAAGATTTTATAGTGACTTTAATAGCATTATGTTTCTGCTTCACGCTCAGGTAACCAGCAAATGGCCTTTACATCACATCATCTCGCGTTTCACTAATGTAATCTGCAGCAGTTGCTCAGCTATTGCTCACTCTTTATATCATCTTGCATTTGCTGGGCTGTGAAGCGCGCGGCGTCGGCTAATTAAAGCCGTGGGCTGAAGGAGGCGGCGAGGAAGAGCCATCACTCCAGACACATGTTCCCGAACGCCACGAAGGGCTGCAATTATTCTTTCAAGCCACGGCGAGAGGTCTTACACACAGGTTTAGAGTCAGATCTGTAAAGATCACCAACAGGGCTCTGTTTAAAACATTTGGGATGCAAGTGGTTTCTCATGACTTTACTCACTGTAACATAGCCAACACACTAGAGATGCCACAATTCTCAATATAATATTGAACTGGTTCAGTACGTGCTTGTGAATTGCGGTTTTTGCGGTTTTGCATTGAATTAATTATTTTTCTACAAATTCTATCATTTGCCTCCACCCCAATACTGAACAACATGACATACATTCACATTGCACGTTAGTGCTAGAGTTATACTCACGGGACACTAGAGTTATTCACAATCACCAAAGTTACTTTGCATGCGTTTTAAAGCCTTGCCGGCTCATTTGCGATTTTAAAATGCGCTTTTCCGAGCATGAGCACTAAACGCCTGTCAAACACGTGATTACTGGACTAAGTAGTCGTCTTACTGCGCTAATACAGTCAAATACACACAAGGTTAACATAAACACAGTCGGTTATGTCTAAAGTGAAGTATAATCGTGTGTGTGTGTCTGTATATTAGATGAGTGCAGGTCTTTAATTGACAGCGGCGCAGCCTATAGTGAACACACTGTCCTTAAAGGGACAGTTCACCTCTAAAATTATGTCATTATTTACTCACTCTAATGTTGTTCTAAACCTGTATTCATTTCTCGATGACAGAATTTTCATTTTTGAATGAACTATCCCTTTAATGTTAATACAACAACAAAAGACAAAGAGAAAATCACTCACTGCTCTTGACTGATAAACTAATACAGTAGCTTTAATAAGAATCAGTGTATATTTTATAGTGAAGTCTGTGTAGTGTTTTATCTTTACATTTATTCATTCACTTTCATACTTACAGCTCTGAGCTGCCACTGTAAATCTTTATACTTTTTTATATTATACAATACACTAGGAATGTGTTCAAGTGTTTAAAAAAAAAAAAAAAATTTAAGTAAAGTTTTAAGTTTAAGTAAGGTTTTTCAATTATTTTAAGTAAAATAAAGAAAGAGTCTTTTTTCTCTTTAACCTCTTGCTGTTCCTGTCGCCTAAGAATAGAATAACAAAAAACCGAAGAATAGAACCGAACCGAAAACCGTGGTTAAAAACCGTGGTGTGTATTGAACCATGGACTAACTGTATTGTTGCATCCCTACAACACACACACACACACACACACACACACCAATGATGTTCATCATTACAAGACACTAACTAATAGACATCACTATTCACATGCATATCATCAATGCACTGCAAATCGCTCTGGAATATTAAACGCTTTCATGCAGGGACCACCAAGTTATCCAGGTTAATGCTGGATGATCGCAGTGAGGCGAGAGCTCGAGATAAAAATATGAATGGGATTTGTGCCATCACCCTAACATGACGGCAAGCCCTGGGAAAGACATATGGGATGCAGGAAATGCGCAGCCTTGTCTTCAGCCACGACCAGCTGCTATAGATGGCCGGCGTCCCAAAGTCTTGACCAGCCGAATGTGTGCGCTTTCACACGGTCACTCTCATCCACAGGTCACTGGATAGACGGGTTATTTTAAACTAAACTATGATGGAAAATATTGACTTAAAACTGTGAACATTTTTTTTTATTTTTTTTATTCAAGAACCGTACAAATATACAAATACCTTCAGGAGAACATTAGAGTTAAGATATAAAAGACATTTGCATGTAGAGTCAAATATCTAAAGGAAGCATTAAAAAAAACGTTTACATACATATGAAAAGGACACATAAAGACAAGGGACAATATAAGTAAATAAAATAAAAAATAAAAAAGGGGGGGGGTTGTCAATACATGAGAAAGCTGGTTAAACTTGAACATCAGATTCATTACAAAAGAATTGTTCATATTGTTTTAGAAATCGATCAATTTTTTTATTGCTAGTTAACCTCAAAGATTTAAGCAGCGAGTCTACCTCGATCAAAACGTGAAAATGTAGGAAGTGAGCTCATAAATTTCTGTTTATGGATGAAAAATTTGGCAAACAAAATAAAAAAATGGAAAATATATTCTTTAGATTTGTTGGAGTCAGTGTAATAACAAACATCACATCAATAACATAACATCTTTCAAATTAAAAGATTGTGTATTAATGGGAGTTTTATTTAAATGGGAATATAAATTAGACCAAAACTTTTGAATCAAATCACAAGAATAGAATAAATGTATTAATGTTTCATCTTCATGACCACAAAATGAGCAAGTACTAAGAATATCAACATATTTGGATATTGTTAAATTAACCGGGTATATCTTATGTAATATTTTAAAGTGGACTTCTTTGGTCTTATTAGGAATAAATATTGATATGCTAACAGCCATGCTTTTCTCCAGTCTATATTGTCGATTAGGGCAGCCCAATGAGATCTGCCTCTAGGGCGAATTTGGTCTCTTTTCTGAAAAATTTGTCGGAAAAAACTGTGGAAATTAATGCACAGTTGATGAGCAATTGACATCTCACATTGCAAACGCTAAATCAACGTTGAATCAATGCATTTTGTGGCATTGAAAAAAAAAATTGCTTATCTTTTTATCATCTCAAACGTCCTGTAACAATATCACACAACTACCATCACACATGCAGAATTGGTGTTGATAATACATCATTAGTTTGTTTTCTATTTTCCAGGATTTGTTGTGGAGTGAGTGGAACTAAAACACGTTTATAATGTTTTGTTTTATGAATTTTACATTATCCCTGAATGTAATAATCAAACGTGGCCTGTGGCGTATACACCGATGTGCCTTATTTTCTCTCAAAAATGCAATTTTGACCCAGTTCGACTTATAATCAGGTGCCACTTATTTTCCAGAAAGTATGAAATATGAATATTTTGATGTCTGCACTGAAAATGTAAATAGTTACATCCATTACAGATCTTTCCCCTGCTAATGCATTACAAACCTGGAAAAAATCCCTGAATTTGAGCTTATAAAACAACCATAACTGAATATGTTTCAACTAAATTGTATCAATATTTATGAGAAATTCTATTTGAATATGAAATTGATAAGAACATATAATATGAACTCCACTGACTTGAACACATTTGAACTGAAAACTACACATTCTTTTAACAAAACATATTACTTTTTACTTGCATAAACATAAAAAAAAGATGATAATCAGCCTGAATCTCCTGCAATGGTTCATCAATAGGTGGCAACAGATCATTTTGTCTATAAAACTAAATAAAAACGTATCTGGGTCATTCCATGTCAACTCAACCCGAGGTCCCCAGCTCATATTTTGATTTTGTTCATATTTTTTAAAACATAGTGCTGAAAGGCGGAATAGTAAATGTCTCAGATGTGTATTGACTAGAGGAGGCTCAGAATGACAGTTTCCACCTGAGCTCTGGAGCCCAATCTCAGGGGTGTAAACATGACTTTAGAAAGATGGCAGCTTCATTATTTTATTCTCACACAGAGATTGGTAGATCTATTAGTGAAATCTGTTGACTTTATCAATCTGTGTGTCATTATATGCCAACGGTGAGCGCTCAAACATGGGGAAGAAGCACTTCTGCTGTGTCTTTGACTCAAGTTTGCTCATCTGTAACTCCAGAAGTATTAAAGATATCTGAATATCCTTCTAGATTCTGGTTCTTAACTAACTTTACTTTTGTATTTTCTTTATTTTAAAGGCCATCGATGGTTCAGTCCCAGAGATATGGAGATCTCAATGCGGCTCCATGAGTAAAATGAACACATTTTCAGTGGTCGAAAACCAAATGTGGGTCTCTTTGCACACAGCTGATGCTTTTTATATTTAAAGAGGAACATCTGAAGAACAAATAATGTTAAAACTAGAAATGTATCAAATTTTTTTCTATCAGCTCATTCCTGTCTGAGTGCCATACAAATACTTTTTCCAGTTTGCATGTCTGTAACTCTAAAAGTATTAGAAATATCTTAATATCTGAACTATACAAGGCCTTGGAAATGGAGAAAACAAAAGTAAAGTTAGTTAAGAACCAGAATCTAGAAGAATATTCAGATATCTTTAATACTTCTGGAGTTACAGATGAGCAAACTTGAGTCAAAGACACAGCAGAAGTGCTTCTTCCCCATGTTTGAGCGCTCACCGTTGGCATATAATGACACACAGATTGATAAAGTCAACAGATTTCACTAATAGATCTACCAATCTCTGTGTGAGAATAAAATAATGAAGCTGCCATCTTTCTAAAGTCATGTTTACACCCCTGAGATTGGGCTCCAGAGTCATTCTGAGCCTCCTCTACAAAACAGTGATTACTCATTACTCTGGCTTTCAGCGCTATTTATGTTTGTCTTTCTACAGAAAAACAAAATGGGGAAGTTTCCAAAATGTGGTTGATTTGACACAGATGGAAAAAAAACAATCATTGCTGAAATTAAAATCAAGTACTAAAATGATCTAAACTAATGAAGGTGTTGAAGTGGTGTATGGTGATGAAGCAGCGATGAATCACGGCGTTATTCATCCGCACATTCACATCACAAGACAAAACACACTCAATCACCAATGCCCTCGCAAGACGTGAGTGACAACCCGACAAAAGAGCACATCTGCGCTGTGACTAAACTCCAAATCACAACTCACTGTCCTCCAGTTCATTCCCAATGCAAAGACTCGCTCCTGCTGAGAAACTCTTTTATTAACCGGCGGTTTCCCAGATAACCAGCAGGGAGCAAATCTGATCTGGCGTGAGAGGCTGATAATTGGGCTTTTATTTGGTTACGTGAATTATTCCGGTCAAAGGCTCCGGCTAAATGCTTCTGGTTAATGGACTCCCATCTAGGCCATTACAGATCTCAGCTTACCTGACCAATCAAATTAACCAGGTGAGAAGCTCTTATCACGTCTATGGCCTACATGACCAGCACCTTAACTCAAATAAAACCTCATTTCAAACGCTCTACATAGACAGCAGTCCTGTGCATTACACCGACAGACCCAAGCACGCCGGAAACTTGATGCATAATTGATGTAAATGCAGTTAGTGTTAGTTAGAGCCAAGCCCACAACACTAAACTCTGACAAGCCTCGAAAATAAAACGATCAAATGCATCTAAAAAGGCACTTCATGCTATTTAATTTAATAACATGATATGCAAATGGTGCAGAATATGTTGATGATTGAATAGAGTGAATAGTGTCATGCAAAATCCATTTTATATTTATGCATTTGGCAGACGCTTTTATCCAAAGCGACTTACAGTGATATCAAAATTTTGACCAATACGAAAACCGATAATTCTTTATAATTGATAGCCGATAACCGATATATAGGAAAATAAATCTAAATCCAAATTTGTATATAATTTTGGATTTTATTTCGTTTTTATATAATTTTGAGATTCTTTTTATAAGCATGCACCGATATGAAAATGTTGGTCGATATTGATAACTAATAATTATTTATATTTGACAGCCGATAACCGATATATTGGCCAATGATTCTAAATCCCAATTTTTTTTAAAATAATTTTTATATAATTTTGAGATCTTTTCTTTTAGGGATAACCGATATATTGGCTGATAAATCTATATCCAAATTTGTATATTATTTTTTATTTCATATAAGTTTTATATAATTTTGAGATTCTTTTTATAGGCATGCACCGATATGAAAATGTTGGTCGATATTGATAACCATATTGTTTTTCCAATATTGTTTTGCACCAAATGGTGCAAAATATGTTGATGTTTGAATTGAGGTAATAGTGTCATGCAAAATTCATTTTATATTTATGCATTTGGCAGACGCTTTTATCCAAAGCGACTTACAGTGAGTGCCCTTATTACAGGGACAATCCCCCTGAGCAACATGGAGGAAAGGACACACTGGTGCTGGGATCGAACCAGCAACCTCCTGCATACCAGTTCGATGGTTTAACCCACTGGACCACCATCTCATTTTAGATATTAAAAATAGGGATGCACTGATATCAAAATTTTGACCGATACGAAAACCGATAATTCTTTATAATTGATAGCCGATAACCGATATATAGGAAGATAAATCTAAATCCAAATTTGTATATAATTTTTGATTTTATATCATTTTTATATAATTTTGAGATTCTTTTTATAGGCATGCACCGATATGAAAATGTTGGTCGATATTGATAACTGATAATTCTTTATATTTGACAGCCGATAACCGATATATTGGCCAATGATTCTAAATCCAAATTTTTTATAATTTTTATATAATTTTGAGATTCTTTTTATAGGCATGCACCGATATTAAATTTTGGTCGATATTGATAACCGATAATTCTTCATATTTGGAAGCTGATAACTGATATATTGGACGATAAATCTAAATCCAATAAAAAAATAAAAAAAATATTATTACATTTTATATAATTTTGAGATTGTTTTTTTAGGGATCCACAGATATGAAAATTTTGGTCAATATTGATAACTGATAATTCTTTATATTTGACAGCCGATAACCGATATATTGGCCAATGATTCTAAATGGCCAATGATTCTTTTTTTTAGGGATAACATTTACATTTACATTTATGCATTTAGCAGATGCTTTTATCCAAAGCGACTTACAACTTGGGGATACAATAAGCGATTGGTCGTGAAGAGTCGAGTGAGCGCAACAAGTGCCTGACATACTTGGATAACCGATATATTGGCTGATAAATCTAAATCCAAATTTGTATATTAATTTTTATTTCATATAATTTTTATATAATTGAGATCTTTTTTTTTAGGGATAACCGATATATTGGCCGATAAATCTAAATCCAATTTTTGATTTTATTTTTTATTATTAAATTTTTTATAATTTTGAGATTGTTTTTTAGGGATCCACCGATATGAAAATTTTGGACGATATTGATAACTGATAATTCTTTATATTTGACAGCCGATAACTGATATATTGGCCAATGATTCTAAATCCCAATTTTTGCTTAATTTTTAATTTTTTTATCATTTTTATATAATTTTGAGATCTTTTTTTTTAGGGATAACCGATATATTGGCTGATAAATCTAAATCCAAATTTGTATATTATTTTTTATTTCATATAAGTTTTATATAATTTTGAGATTCTTTTTATAGGCATGCACCGATATTAAATTTTGGTCGATATTGATAACCGATAATTCTTCATATTTGGAAGCTGATAACTGATATATTGGCCGATAAATCTAAATCCAATTTTTTTTTTTTTTTTTTATTATTACATTTTATATAATTTTGAGATTGTTTTTTTAGGGATCCACCGATATGAAAATTTTGGTCGATATTGATAACTGATAGGGATAACCGATATATTGGCTGATAAATCTAAATTTCCAAATTTGTATATAATTTTTTATTTCATATAATTTTTACATAATTTTGAGATCCTTTTTATAGTGATGCACCGATATAAACATTTCAGCCGATAATTGATAATTCTTTATATTTGGAAGCCGATAACCGATATATTGGCCAATAAATCTAAATCAAAATTTGTATATAATTTTTGATTTCATAACATTTTTATATAATTTTGAGATCCTTTTTTACAGGGATGCACCGATATGAACATATTGGCCGATACCGATAACTGGTAATTCTTTATATTTGAAAGCCGATAACCGATATATTGGCCAATGAATCTAAATCAAAATTTTTGTTTAATTTTTAATTTGATAATTTTTATATAATTGAGATCTTTTTTTTTGGGGGGGGGGTGCACTGATATGAACAAATTGGCCGATAACCGACAATTCTTCATATTTGGAAGTCTATAACAGATATATTGGCTGATAAATCTAAATCCAAATTTTATACAATTTTGAGAGCCTGATAACAAAAACTAATCTCACCAGGGCAATGTCCCAAGCACACAGTTATGATGTTCTTATTATTATTATATACAGCCATGTTCAACAGTGTGCATCTGAAGAGTCTCAGCAGAAGGAAATCACACAGTATTTATCAGCTTTAATATATCGGCCGATAACGATAACATTAAAAATGAACATATATCAGCCGATACCGATATATCGTGCATGATGATTGCACTGAAAGAGTGAATAGTGTCATGCATCCATTTTAGGTCTTAAAAAAAAGAATGCACCGATATAAAAAATTTGGCTGTTGCCGATAAATTGAAAGGCAAATTTTTATATAATTTTTGAGAATCTGATTACAAAAACAAGTCTCATCATTTAAAGCCATGTCCCAAACACACAATTATAATTTGATATTTTAATGATTGCACTGAGAGTAAATATGCAAAATCCATTTTAGAAATCTTAATAACTCTCAACTGATGCATAATTGATTTTAATGCAGTTAGTGTTAGTTAGAGCCAAGCTAACAACACACAACTCTGACAAACCTCTAAAATAAAGACCAAATGCATCTAAAAAGGCAGGTCATGCTGTTTAATGTCCCAGAAAATACAGTGTATGCAAATGATATTGTGCCACGAATGTAAATAGAAATGCAAAAATTATTAAGATATTCATAACTCTCAACCGATTGATTAGAATTACAAACTAAAACCTGAGCAAAAGTATGTAAAAAGTAAATAGAAATGCACAAAGAAACAGTGCGTTGTGTAGTTTGTGTGAAGCGTGAGCGTGCGTAGGCCGTCTGGCAGGCTCTGTGTGTCTCTTCTGTAAACTGTGGTGTGTGTGTGTGTGTGTGTGTGTTTGATTGGAACGGTGTGTAATGATACACAAACCCACTGTGCAGACGTTTCTTTCTCAAAGCGGTTTCTAACGGGGTTTGAAAAGTGTCGTCCTTAAAGCCTCCAGAATCCGTGAGCGCTGTGATTTCTGTGTACTGTAATCATTAATGTGCGGCTGCACTGATGGAGGAGGATTGCAGGATTTAAAGGAGGCGCTGATCCAGCTGGCCTGAGCTACAAACTCTCCAAACTACAGCCACACACACACACATCGGCTTCCTGAGATATATCTGCGAAAAATGTAGGACTGATTCTGTGCAATTCATTTCAGAAAAACACAAACCTAACACAGCATCCAAAAACATTTGAATGTGCAGATATATATATACACACACCGATCAGGCATAACATTATGACACTGATGATCTCCTGTTAGTGGGTGGGATATATTAGGCAGCAAGTGAACATTTAATCTTCAGAGTTGATGTGTTAGAAGCAGGAAAAATGGGCAAGCGTAAGGATTTGAGAGAGTTTGACAAGGGCCAGATTGTGACGGGTCAGAGCATCTCCAAAACTGCAGCTCTTGTGGGCTTTGGGCAATGTTCTGCTGGGAAACCTTGGGTCCTCCATCATGTGGATGTGACTTTGACCCGTCTCACCTACCTAAGCATTGTTGAGCCCATGTCCAGCCTTTCATGGAGACGGTTTTCCCTGTGGCTGTGGCTCTTTCAGCAGATAATGCGCCGCCACAAAGCACAAACGCTTCAGGAATGCTTTGAGCAGCACAACAGCGAGTTTGAGTCCAAATTCCCCAGAGCTCAATCCAATCGAGCATCTGTGGGATGAGCTGAACAAACAATGCTTCATGGGATTGTAGTTCTTTCCCCATTATAAACACTTGTTTGCTCCTCGAAGCTGATTGGCCGGTTTGATTCATGGCTTATGACACTTTAACCGAGACCTCTGAAATCCCTACAGGAGAAATGAACACTGATGGACACTAATGCACTCAATGAGCTGCAGATCTAATGCCAAATATCCAACTATCAGGAGAAAACACACTCTCTTGCGTGTTACAGAAACCCAGCATGTTTCAGCTGCTGTGATTCAAAGACACGTGACACAAAAGCTGCCACACGAATCCTCAGCTCACCCACACACACACTGTCTGTCAGCACACACTCGCACTGACTGACGGCAGATTATTCACAGAGTTCACCGCGAGAGACGCAGATATCAAACCTCTGAAAGCCCCGAGCGGTCAACTGTTGTGCTGAGCAATTTCTTTATTTTGAAGATGTTCCTTCTATTTTAGGACTGGGAGGCCGCGGCCAATCACAGCACGCAAACAAGCACGACATCATACTCTAACACTTTACTCAAAGCCTTCATATACAATGCATTAGGAAGTATTTAGAATTATGCATGATCTCACACTTATAATGCATTAAATCATGTGAGCACATATAATGCATTTTAGCATATTTATCAAGAGATGAATGCATTATAACATGCATTAGACAGAGGCTTAAAGTCAATGCGAATGATATATGAACAAACCTTCAGAATATAGATATTAATAAGACTCAAACTCACCGCCTTTAAAGATATGCATTGACATTCAGACGTGAAATAGATGAAGTGCAATAAAACAAACACTTAAAAGGGCATTTTTCACTAGTTTGAAGACATTATGGAATCTCAAAATTAAGCAGTGCATGAAAGACGTGTAAAAGTGTCTCGCCTCAAATATCCAAAAACCTTTGCATCCACTGTATAATATCTACATATACAGTATATATTCACAAAAGTAAATGCTAATCAGTATTGCATTGGTTCTCACAGTAAATAACACACCTGATATTACATATGCATTGATTGACAGACCGTAGAAATTCATCTCAAGCACTGTGTATCGTTGAAGAGATATAATGCATTATAGCATGCATTATGAATACCTTTACCATGCATTAGACATAAAGGCTTTAAGTAAAGTGTTAGCAAACGTTAGGCGAATGATATATGAACAACCCTCTAAACTGTGTATTATCTGCTGAAGTGAAGATTTCCGACTCAAACCCACCGCCTTTAAAGATATGCATTGACATACAGACGCGAATAGATGAAGTGCAATAAAACAAACACTTAAAAGTGCATTTTTCACTATGGAGGGCCAAATAGCCTAAAATCTCGAGATTGAGCAGTGCATGAAAACAATGTAGAAGTGTCTCGCCTCAAATATCCTAAAACTTAAACAGCATTGCATTGGTTCTCACAGTAAACAACACACCACTAGTGTTGTACAGTACTCATTTGCACCTGGCTTTACACATGCATTGATCGACTAGTGCCCTTAACAGTGTGCCACCCTGAGACGCTCACTGCCTGCGTCCAGCAGCCCGCGCACGCCGCAGTAAGCAAACACAAATCTGGCATCTGTGATGAGAATATTATATGGTTTCACTCAACATCACGAAAACACTTCCATAGTGAAGGCATAAATGATTACACACCCGAGGATGGAGAAGCATCTCGGCCAGGGAAGACGACTATGGGAAGCTTCCTGCTCGCGGTGTCCTGCATCTGATGTGTTTCGCTCTTACATAAGTGGCCCTGACCGAACCCCGCAAACCCAGTGTGACAAACCCCTCCCTCTGCTGGCTAATTACAGATAAACACAAACGCTTTCACAGCCTCACGAGGAGGACAACACAACACACAGATCACCATAATACACACATCATATAATAATCACGCCAGCACAGGCCAGCAATCTACAAAAACAAGTGTGACCACAAAACCAGTCATATAAATAATAAATAATCTCTCCAATGATGTGTGGTTTGTAAGGACAATATTTGAAAAATCTAAATATTGAGAAAATCTCCTTTAAAGTTGTCCAAATACATATTACTACTAATAATACATTTATGATATATTTACGGTAGGACATTTACTAAATATGGAACATGATCTTAATATACACTCACCTAAAGGATTATTAGGAACACCTGTTCAATTTCTCATTAATGCAATTATCTAATCAACCAATCACATGGCAGTGTCTTCAGTGCATTTAGGGGTGTGGTCCTGGTCAAGACAATCTCCTGAACTCCACACTGAATGTCGGAATGGGAAAGAAAGGAGATTTAAGCAATTTTGAGCGTGGCATGGTTGTTGGTGCCAGACGGGCCGGTCTGAGTATTTCACAATCTGCTCAGTTACTGGGATTTTCACACACAACCATTTCTAGGGTTTACAAAGAATGGTGTGAAAAGGGAAAAGCATCCAGTATGCGGCAGTCCTGTGGGAGAAAATGCCTTGTTGATGCTAGAGGTCAGAGGAGAATGGGCCGACTGATTCAAGCTGATAGAAGAGCAACTTTGACTGAAATAACCACTCGTTACAACCGAGGTCTGCAGCAAAGCATTTGTGAAGCCACAACACACACAACCTTGAGGCGGATGGGCTACAACAGCAGAAGACCCCACCGGGTACCACTCATCTCCACTACAAAGAGGAAAAAGAGGCGACAATTTGCACCAAAATTGGACAGTTGAAGACTGGAAAAATGTTGCCTGGTCTGATGAGTCTGGATTTCTGTTGAGACATTCAGATGGTAGAGTCAGAATTTGGCGTAAACAGAATGAGAACATGGATCCATCATGCCTTGTTCCCACTGTGCAGGCTGGTGGTGGTGGTGTAATGGTGTGGGGGATGTTTTCTTGGCACACTTTAGGCCCCTTAGTGCCAATTGGGCATGGTTTAAATGCCACGGCCTACCTGAGCATTGTTTCTGCCCATGTCCATCCCTTTATGAGCACCATGTCCCCATCCTCTGATGGCTACTTCCAGCAGGATAATGCACCGTCACAAAGCTCCAATCATTTCAAACTGGTTTCTTGAACATGACAATGAGTTCACTGGACTAAAATGGCCCCCACAGTCTCCAGATCTCAACCCAATAGAGCATCTTTGGGATGTGGTGGAACGGGAGCTTCGTGCCCTGGATGTGCATCCCACAAATCTCCATCAACTGCAGATGCTCTCCTATCAATATGGGCCAACATTTCTAAAGAATGCTTTCAGCAGCTTGTTGAGTCAATGCCACGTAGAATTAAGGCAGTTCTGAAGGAGAAAGGGGGTCAAACACAGTATTAGTGTTTGTTCCTAATAATCCTTTAGGTGAGTGTGTACTAACTTTACAATTACATAATAATGTTTCTTCTCCAATTCATTTTTTAATAAATATAAACATTTAAAGGTGCAGTGTGTAGTATTTATGAGGAGCTATTGACAAAAATGCAATATAATATACATAACTATGTTTTCAAGTCCGTAGCCGTTTCTATCTACACACACCACGAGGACAGTGAAGCCGCCACTTTGTGCCGCCATGTTTCTACAGTAGTCCCACTTAGATCGTCCACTCACTTGCTCTTAACTGTGCCTCGGATCGCTATAAATCAAAGGCTGATCGGGCCTTTTCTGTGGCTGGGCCCAAGCTTTGGAATGGTCTCCCCTATCATGTGAGGTCTGCTCCTTCACTGGACATTTTTAAATCTACTCTTAAATTGTATTTTTATTCTTTAGCGTTTGAGAACCTGTAATTATTTCTGTATATGTCTGCTTTGTACTCTGTACTGCACTTTGGATCAATCCATATTGTGTTTAAATGTGCTTTATAAATAAAGGTTGTTGTTGTTGCCGCCCTAAAGGGACAAACTTCTGTCAGAGCGCTAGCTACTCTCTGCTGTCTCAGACCACATCTTTGTCCACATGGGCCACCGTAGCTTCTCTATGTGTTTCTAAAGGGACGGGTGAGCGGGTGCAATTCACAACCTCACCACTAGATGCCGCTAAAATGTACACACTACACCTTTAAAATGGTGCGCTATCACCCATACGTTACATGGCACTGCACCTTTAAATGGTGTCTGTCATAAAAACATGTAGAATGTATTCACACATGCATTAAATATCGAAGAACATTAAAAATGATAATGAGTATTTAGCAAAATGCATTTTTTTGGCTGACTAACGGTGGTCACTGAATATGGTTTTTCTGTGGTAAATTGTTCACAAGCTGTTGTTGAAAAGTTAATGTATCTTATAACGTACCTTCTGATGTTCGCTCATGTTTATTTAGCTCTGTAATTGGTATTAAAGCGAGTGTTCATGTGCACTTAATTTATGCTTTATTATAAAATACTATTTATTTTTTTAATTTCGTAATAAAATGGATGTAATTTAAAAATCTGAGACTTTGTTTCATATCAATAGTAACAAAGCACATATTATTGTGGTTAATTTGATGGGAAGAGCTATAATGTCCCATTCATTTTTAATCTGAAAACAGGACTAATCCATTCTTGGGATTTAAGAATCGCTATCAGTTCATAAAAATGAGAATCGATTAAAATCCAGAAATCTATATTTTGTACCCAGCCCTCATTTCTTCCCGTGTATTTTCAGAAGCTCATCAATTCTGCATGTGACCGCATCACATTTTAATATCGTGATAACTGCTGAAGTTTTTATCACGGCATGAGACTAAACTGACGAGATCTCGCGAGACTAAACTGACGAGATCTCGCGAGACTAAACTGACGAGATCTCGCGAGACTAAACTGTGACGAGATCTCGCGAGACTAAACTGACAAGATCTTGCGAGACTAAACTGACGAGATCTCGCGAGACTAAACTGACGAGATCTCGCGAGACTAAACTGTGACGAGATCTCGCGAGACTAAACTGACAAGATCTCGCGAGACTAAACTGTGACGAGATTTCGCGAGACTAAACTGTGACGAGGTCTCGTGAGACTAAACTGACGAGATCTCGCGAGACTAAACTGACGAGATCTCGCGAGACTAAACTGTGACGAGATCTCGCGAGACTAAACTGTGACGAGGTCTCGTGAGACTAAACTGACGAGGTCTCGCGAGACTAAACTGTGACGAGATCTCGTGAGACTAAACTGACGAGGTCTCGCGAGACTAAACTGTGACGAGATCTCGTGAGACTAAACTGACGAGATCTCGCGAGACTAAACTGTGACGAGATCTCGCGAGACTAAACTGACGAGATCTCGCGAGACTAAACTGACGAGATCTCGCGAGACTAAACTGACGAGATCTCGCGAGACTAAACTGTGACGAGATCTCGCGAGACTAAACTGACGAGATCTCGCGAGACTAAACTGTGACGAGATCTCACGAGACTAAACTGACAAGATCTCGCGAGACTAAACTGTGACGAGATTTCGCGAGACTAAACTGTGACGAGGTCTCGTGAGACTAAACTGACGAGATCTCGCGAGACTAAACTGACGAGATCTCGCGAGACTAAACTGTGACGAGATCTCGCGAGACTAAACTGTGACGAGGTCTCGTGAGACTAAACTGACGAGGTCTCGCGAGACTTAACTGTGACGAGATCTCGTGAGACTAAACTGACGAGGTCTCGCGAGACTAAACTGTGACGAGATCTCGTGAGACTAAACTGACGAAATCTCGCGAGACTAAACTGACGAAATCTCGCGAGACTAAACTGTGACGAGATCTCGCGAGACTAAACTGTGACGAGGTCTCGTGAGACTAAACTGACGAAATCTCGCGAGACTAAACTGACGAAATCTCGCGAGACTAAACTGTGACGAGATCTCGCGAGACTAAACTGTGACGAGGTCTCGTGAGACTAAACTGTGACGAGGTCTCGCGAGACTAAACTGTGACGAGGTCTCGCGAGACTAAACTGACGAGGTCTCGCGAGACTAAACTGACGAGGTCTCGCGAGACTAAACTGTGACGAGATCTCGTGAGACTAAACTGACGAGATCTCGTGAGACTAAACTGACGAGATCTCGTGAAACTAAACTGACGAGATCTCGTGAGACTAAACTGACGAGATCTCGTGAGACTAAACTGACGAGGTCTCGTGAGACTAAACTGACGAGGTCTCGCGAGACTAAACTGACGAGGTCTCGCGAGACTAAACTGTGACGAAATCTCGCGAGACTAAACTGACGAAATCTCGCGAGACTAAACTGTGACGAGATCTCGTGAGACTAAACTGACGAGATCTCGTGAGACTAAACTGACGAGATCTCGTGAGACTAAACTGACGAGATCTCGTGAGACTAAACTGACGAGATCTCGTGAGACTAAACTGACGAGATCTCGTGAGACTAAACTGACGAGATCTCGTGAGACTAAACTGACGAGGTCTCGGGTCATATTGTCTTGACCTGGTCATGACGGAGTGTGAGGGTGAAGTTACGCTACGTTTACATTATGCCTCCACTGTAGTTTTGCTTTTTATAGAAATAAAAACTATTTATTTCAGGTGGATTACAGTCGCTTCAATTCCATCAGCTCATCCAACACGAGCTGTTCGAGTGATCACATGACGAGAAGACATTAAGCGTGTGTTACGAGTGTGTGTTACATGTTAGTGGACTGGACCCTGGCGGAGGATTCATTGTGCAGCAACTTATAATTTAAAATGTGCGTTCAGCACCACCGCTCCCTATTCACAGAGTTCGCAAAATTGAAAGTGAAAGTAAACGAGAGCGCACATTCAAACACGATTTCAATGCGTTACACTGTTTGAAAGCACTTTGAATATTGAGTGCTTTGATTATGGTATTACGGTTATTGTTTGCACTTAAAGGGTTAGTTCACCCAAAAATTAAAATTCTGTCATTAATTCCTCACCCTCATGTGGTTGGACACCCGTCAGACCTCCGTTCATCTTCAGACACAAATGAAGATATTTTAGTGTAAAGCTGATGCTGAGAAAGGCTTCAGATAGGCCTCCATTGGCATTCAGTACATTTACACTCACAAGACCCATAAAAGGCACTAAAAACGTCGTTACAAAGTCCATCTCACCACAGTGACTCTACAATAATTTTACGATGCGACGACAATAGTTTTTGTGCGAAAAAAAAATCAAAATAACACCTTTATCCAACTTGTTCTCGACTTCCGTGTGTGTCTCCACGACGCATGCGTGAGAATATGAGCAGATCCGGCGTTCGGACACATGACCCAGAAGAGATTTGTTCACAAGCAGAGGAAGACACGCGTATCTCAGCTGTTGGATTCTACATTGATCGTGCTTTAGGTCTCGGTGTAGTTCTCAAAATGGGGTTAAAGTGTGCATTTCATGGATTCCCGAACGCTGGCGCTACGTCATATTCTCACGCATGTGTCGTGGAGACACACACGGAAGACAAGAACAAGCTGGATAAAGGTGTTATTTAGATTTTTTTTGTGCACGAAAACTATTGTCGTTGCATCGTTAAGTTATTGTAGAGTCACTGTGGTGAGATGGACTTTGTAACGACGTTTTTAGTGCCTTTTATGGGTCATGTGAGTGTAAATGTACTGAATGCCAATGGAGGCCTATCTGAAGCCTTTCTCAGCATCAGCTTTACACTAAAATATCTTCATTTGTGTCTGAAGATGAACGGAGGTCTGACGGGTGTCAAACCACATGAGGGAATTAATGACAGAATTTACATTTTTGGGTGAACTAACCCTTTAATATCTATGATCAGTTTGTGGGAACTGTGTAGGAGGTCAACAGAAGCGCATGTACAGTCAGGTCTGAAGAGACGGTCATACAGGAGAGAAGCCGGTTAGTCGAGTTTGTGCAAAACATTTACAGTGCTCATTGTCTTTTACTGCATATGATAATTCATACTCAGAAAGTAGAACTGGAATGACATTCATAACAAGACGATGAGTTGAAACACTTCAAATGCACCTGCAAACTATGTTTCTAGTCATGTGTTTCATCACTGAGGATTTCTTAATAATACCATGTAAAAATCTCGTCTCGTTCCTGTGAACCCAATCTTGTGTCTCGTGAGAGAAGCGTCTCGTCACACCCCGAGCAAAAAATGATGTTCTTCCTCAGTATTTTTGTCTTGTATCTGCCAATGGAGTCATAAAAAAAATCATGTATTCCCTTGGCATTGAGTTTATTTTTCTGACTTCATTGGCAGATTTTTGTTCTGGTTTTAAGCACAAGCCAAGTCATAATATCTTTAGTCAATTCTCTTCTCCAGTAAATGTGTCTTGATTTAAGAATGTTTCGATAATTGTGTTTTTGCACTTCTGCAAACGCCATCTTTTCACGCAGTATTCATACACTACATATACCCAATAACAACGTCTTCCATCAAAGCATGTGGAGTTTTCCTTCATCCTCTGATGTGATTTCTCTCACCTCAGGAGTGTAGAGGAAGTGCAGTATTAGTGTGTGTTTGTTGGCCCTGTCACTCCAGTCTTAAGCAGACCAGAGCCGTCTCCTGCATATGTAAGTCAGGCTGCTCTGAGTGCAGTGCGGCGAGGACACAATCAGTATTCGGGGAACGTCAAACTCAAGCTTTGTGAACATCTGCAATGAGAGGAACGCTGAATGCACAACACACTCACTTGACGTAGCAGTCGCGGGCCTCTCTAGACGACGCCATCTCCCAGCCATTGGGCGGCCCCTGTGTGGGAGCCCAACCCCCGGGGCCCGGCGGCGGACAGCTGGAGGCTTTGGTCCTGTGGCTACAGGGACAACACAAGAGCAACATCATCAACACTCAATCCAGCGCACCGTCAAGCCGTTTCTATTCAAGCAATCCAGATCGCTTCACAGAAATAAACATAACAGTTCAGTCATGAAACTTTACACCTGCAACTGGTCTGATAATTGAACATCGACAGTGTTATTGAGCTGAACTGAGTTGAATAAATGACACTATTGTCTTCTGAAATTTACTTCAAGAACAATGTTGCAAAGTTCAACAATTTCACAATCAATCCAATTTTAGGTTCAAAGCAGCTCTACGGAAGACAATAGTGTCATTCGGCTCAATTCTGTTCAATTTTGCAAATTTCATCAATTATGAAAAATTCAATTTGGTTGTTCCACTATCATTATACAGCTTCATTCAGTTTAATAACTTTGTCAAAAGTTTCAAAGTTCAATTATGAAACCGTAATGAAAATTGAAGTGGTTTGATAATTGAACATTGACACTGTTATTGAGCTGGACTGAGTTGAATAAATGACACTATTGTCTTCTGAAATCGAGGCTCAATTTACTTCAGTAATAATGTCAATGTTGCAAAGTTTAACAATTTCACAATTAATCCAATTGTAGCTTCAAAGCAGTTCTACAGAAGACAATAGACCCTTTTCATATTTCCGGGTTTCTCAGAGCGGAAGTCGTCATAGTTGGGTTAAATATTACAGCTGTGAATGAGAGAATACATAAAAAAAAAAATGTGTGTGCCCGTTTGCTCACATAGCAAAAGAAAAACGCCACAGTAGTGATTTCACAACTTTCAAAAAGAGGGAAAAAATAGAGTGAGATTGATAACGGCAGTGAAAAGAGAGAAATATGTTCATTTTTACCATCACTCCCATAGACACTATTACTAAACACCCTCAGCAGCAGCGCTAACTTTTTTATTGTAATTTGATGCAAAAGTAATAAAATACAAAGTATTAGTGTTATAAATGTACATCATTTTTTTTAAAAAATGAAAATACAAAAAACGTTGCAGGATTTACGATATTGATGACCGTTAAAACGCGTCATCACAGTCTGTGTAAAGGGTCTATAGTGTAATTCGGCTCAATTCTGTTCAATGTTGCAAATTTCATCAATTATGAAAAATTCAATTTGGTTGTTCCGCTATCCTTATACAGCTTCATTCAGCTTAATAACTTTGTCAAAAGTTTCAAAGTTCAATTATGAAGCTACTTCTGCAGAGACGCTTTACATCTGGAACTGAAGTGGTTTCATAATTGAACATCAACACTGTTATTGAACTGAATTGAGCTGAATAAATGAAACTATTGTCTTCTGTAGAGCTGCTTTATTCAGCTCAATTCAGTTCAATAATGTCAATGCTGCAAAGTTGAACAATTACGAAATTAATCTAAGTTTAGCTTCAATTCAGTTCAATAACTGTTCACAGAGTTCATCAACTATGAACAATTCAATTCCGCTCAATTCAGTTCAATCTTGATTTGATATTCAATTATGAAACTACTTCTGCAGAGACGCTTTACACCTGAAATGTAAGTTGTTTCATAATTGAACATTGACAGTTTTTTAACCGAATTGAGCTGAATAAATGACATTATTGTCAATGTTGATTGAATTCAGTTCAATAATGTCAATGCTGCAAAGTTGAACAATTACAACATTAATAAAATTGTAGCTTCAAAGCAGCTCTACAGAAGACAATAGTGTAATTCGGCTCAATTCAGTTTAATGTCAATGTTGCAAAGTTCATCAATTATGAAAAATTTAATTCAGTTATCATTATAAAGCTTCATTCAGTTCAATAACTGTGTCAAAAGTTCAATTATGAAACTACTTCTGCAGAGATGCTTTACATCTGGAATTGAAATGGTTTCATAATTGAACATCGACACTGTTATTGAACTGAACTGAATCACGACTGAACTAAATTGAGATGAATAAAATGACACTCAATTAATTTCAGTGTTGATTTAATTCAGTTCAATAATGTCAATGCTGCAAAGTTGAACAATTACGAAATTTAATCAAATTGTAGCTTCAAAGCAGCTCTACAGAAGACAATAGTGTAATTCGGCTCAATTCAGTTTAATGTCAATGTTGCAAAGTTCATCAATTATGAAAAATGCAATTCTACTCAATTCAGTTGTCCAGATATCATTATACAGCTCAGTTCAGATTAATGTTGATTTTTTCAAAGTTCAATTATGAAACGACTTCTTGAAATCGCTTCAAAATTGAACATCGACACTGTTATTGAACTGAATTGAGCTGAATAAATGACACTATTGTCTTCTGTAGAGCTGCTTTATTCAGCTCAATTCAGTTCAATAACTGTTTGCAGTGTTCATCAACTATGAAAATTTCAATTCTGCTCAATTCAGTTCAATAATGTCAATGCTGCAAAGTTGAACAATTTAGAAATTAATCTAAGTTTAGCTTCAAAGCAGCTCTAAAAATACAAGTGTCATTCAGCTCAATTCAGTTCAATAACTGTTCGCAGAGTTCATCAACTATGAACAATTCAATTCTGCTCAATTCAGTTGTCCAGATATCATTATACAGCTCAATTCAGTTCAATGTTGATTCAGTTCAGTTTAAAAACAGTGTCAAATGTTTCAAAGTTCAATTATGAAACTACTTCTGCAGAGACGCTTTACACCTGAAACTGAAGTGGTTTCATAATTGAACATCAACACTGTTATTGAACTGAATTGAGATGAATAAATGACACTATTTTCAATGTTGATTCAATTTAGTTCAATAATGTCAATGCTGCAAAGTTGAACAATCAAGAAATTAATAAAATTGTAGCTTCAAAGCAGCTCTACAGAAGACAATAGTGTCATTCGGCTCAATTCAGTTTAATGTCAATGTTGCAAAGTTCATCAAGTATGAAAAATTCAATTCATCTCAATTCTGTTCAATGTTGATTCAGTTCAGCTCAATAACAGTGTCAATGTTCAATTATGAAACTACTTCTGCAGAGACGCTTTACACCTGAAACTGAAGTGGTTTGATAATTGAACATTGACACTGTTATTGAACTGAACTGAATCAACATTGAACTGAATTGAGTTGAATAAATGACACCATTGTCTTCTGTAGAGCTGCTTTACAGATTCAATTCAATACACTGTCATTATTCAGCTCAATTCAGTTCAATAATGTCAATGCTGCAAACTTGAATAATTACGAAATTAATAAAATTTTAGCTTCAAATCAGCTCTAAAAACACCAGTGTCATTCAGCTCAATTTAGTTCAGTGTTGATTCAGTTTAATAACCCTCAACCCCAAAGTGATTCATCATATCGTGTTACATGAACTCACTTAATGATGATTAATCAAAATAAAACTGAAATCACAAAATGGCTGTGAGATTGATTGTCCAATGGAGAAGGCTGATTTAAAACATGCGCTGTGTGTTTCAGAGCGAAGCGCGGTGTGTGTTCATTTCCCTGTGAGCAGCTCATGATCGTCTCAGTCTGCAGGAAATGCTTTTATGTTTGTGAACATGTGCAAATCATCTTCATCATAACGTTGATGAGAAAACAACAAAACTAAACAGAGGCTTTGAGGGCTTTCTTCGGGTTCCCGCCAAAATAAAAGCTTGTTCGTTAAACATTTGATACAGCTATAAATATTGGTATTGCAATTAAATTAGGGCTGTCAAAAGATTAATCGCGATTAATCGCATCCAAAATAAAAGTTTGTGTTTACATAATATATGTGTGTGTACTCTGTTAATTATTATTTATATATAAATACACACACATTCATGTATATATTTAAGAAAAAAATATTATTTTTATATATAAAACAGTTATATTTATATATATTATAGATTATATAAATGTATATACAGTATATACATGCAAATATTTCTTAAATATATACATGAATGTGTGTGTATTTATATATAAATAATAATTAACAGATTACACACACATATATTATGTAAACACAAACTTTTATTTCGGATACGATTAATCTTTTGACAGCCCTAAATTAAATTAAATATAGGTTTCTTATACTCAACTCTGAAAATGTTTGCATTTTAAATACGTCTAATATTGCTGAACGTTAGATTGTGAGCACACACACACACACACACACACAGTGTTTTCCTCCTGCAGATCGTCTGTCGGCCGATCACAGCCTGGACTTCATCTGTGCCAGTGATTTAATTACATTTATTATGTAATGCAATCATGCAAGCCTCGAGATTGTCATGCTTTGGTCTTGTTCGCTAAATGCTGTGAAATCTGTGTTATGCTGAGCCGCCGGCAGATTCCTTAGAAAGCCTGATATCCAGTGGGCCGTTTGATCAAAGCACATCACACACACACACACACTCACACACTCACACACTCACACACTCACACACTCACACACAAACACACACACACACACACACACACTCACACTCACACTCACACTCACACACACACACACACACACACGCACACCAGATTACTGGATGAGTATGTGACTCACTGGATCAGTGTGAAGCTCAAGGGCTACATTTACAACAAAGTGCAGCAAATATAGATTTACACAATCCAGACGCCCACCTGAACACACAACTGCAGATCTAGAAGAAGATCCATTGAAGAAAAACTGCTTTATCACAAATGAAAACACCGGCTCATGTTTATTACGTTTGAAAAAATTGATAAGTTCCCGAATAGAGCTGGGCAGTTATTAAAGAGCACCTATCATGGAATTTTGAAATTTACCTTTCATGTAGTGTGTAACATAGATCTAAGTGAACAAAAACATCCTGCAAAGTTTTGAAATATGACAGTACATCGTATATATAGTTATTTTCTTTCAAAAGTAAGAGTCGACTCTGAGTCATTTTTAAGAATCGTTAGAAGACCGAAGCTTTTTCTCTGACTAGATGACGTCAACTTGTCAAGTTATTTAAATACGATACGCCCACTTATTGCTCCAAGACGCCAGTGAAAACTAGAAAACATCATGAAGACGAGACACCAGTGAACACTAGAAAACATCATGGAGACGAGACGCCAGTGAAAACTAGAAAACATCATGGCGACGAGACGCCAGTGAAAACTAGAAAACATCATGAAGACGAGACGCAAGTGAACACTAGAAAACATCATGAAGACGAGACGCCAGTGAACACTAGAAAACATCATGGCCACGAGACGCCAGTGAACACTAGAAAACATCACGGAGACGAGACGCCAGTGAACACTAGAAAACATCATGAAGATGAGACGCCAGTGAAAACTAGAAAACATCATGGAGACGAGACGCCAGTGAACACTAGAAAACATCATGGAGACGAGACGCCAGTGAAAACTAGAAAACATCATGGAGACGAGACGCCAGTGAACACTAGAAAACATCATGGAGACGAGACGCCAGTGAACACTAGAAAACATCATGAAGACGAGACGCCAGTGAACACTAGAAAACATCATGGAGACGAGACGCCAGTGAACACTAGAAAACATCATGAAGATGAGACGCCAGTGAAAACTAGAAAACATCATGGCCACGAGACGCCAGTGAACACTAGAAAACATCATGGAGACGAGACGCCAGTGAACACTAGAAAACATCATGAAGATGAGACGCCAGTGAAAACTAGAAAACATCATGGAGACGAGACGCCAGTGAACACTAGAAAACATCATGAAGACGAGACGCCAGTGAAAACTAGAAAACATCATGAAGATGAGACGCCAGTGAACACTAGAAAACATCATGGAGACGAGACGCCAGTGAACACTAGAAAACATCATGAAGATGAGACGCCAGTGAAAACTAGAAAACATCATGGAGACGAGACGCCAGTGAACACTAGAAAACATCATGGAGACGAGACGCCAGTGAAAACTAGAAAACATCATGGAGATGAGACGCCAGTGAACACTAGAAAACATCATGGAGACGAGACGCCAGTGAAAACTAGAAAACATCATGAAGACGAGACGCCAGTGAACACTAGAAAACATCATGGAGACGAGACGCCAGTGAACACTAGAAAACATCATGGCCACGAGACGCCAGTGAACACTAGAAAACATCATGAAGACGAGACGCCAGTGAAAACTAGAAAACATCACGGAGACGAGACGCCAGTGAACACTAGAAAACATCATGGAGACGAGACACCAGTGAACACTAGAAAACATCATGGAGACGAGACTGTGTTCTGAAGTGCGACTCAAAAGCAAACTTTCTTCATCTGCCCAAGGATGAGCATTTGAAGACTAAGTGGCTTAAAGACAAACCATACATTGTCGCGATTGTGTGTAAATTTAATCGTCAAATGTCTCTATTTGCATGTTTTGCGATCTCAGGAAGCTTTTATTATGGACTTCTATTATGGCACATGGTTCTTCTTCGTATGTCTGTAGATGGACTACATGTGCACAGAGCGCCCTCCGGCTGCCAGGATGAGCTGAAAACAACACATAAGAGACTCAATCACTCATGATTAGGCTACATCTGCACATTTTGAGGAAGTATTGAATAAAAAATACTCCTCTGTTTAGAAATTTGACACAGACATATGAGAATCTATCAATATGTCTCCTCATCTGCACACTTTTGAACTGAAAGCCCTGAGGGATGTTGATTTGTCGCGAGTCTTCGTGAGGAGAATAGAGGAGTTTATGAATGAGATCAGCTGAGGCTCATATTACAATCAAACGGTACCGACGCGGTTTTCATATTCATAACTCCTGACACATATTAACAAATTACTGTCACTATAAGACTTTGATGGGCGTTCCGTTTCCGAAAATATCTGCACAGACTATACCAATCACAACTGACTGGGTCATCGGACCAA
This sequence comes from Gobio occitaniae, assembly GCA_033150135.1. Lineage (NCBI taxonomy): Eukaryota > Metazoa > Chordata > Actinopteri > Cypriniformes > Gobionidae > Gobio > Gobio occitaniae. Next base: position 75,110 of record JARQWZ010004795.1, read on the forward strand.
TCAGCGCAGATTAGCGTCACGTAAAGGCGGAGTTTTGAAAAGTGAATCACTAAAGGAATCATTTGAGAATCGCTGTCAAAACAGGTCAAAATAAATGCATATTATAAGAAAACTAAAGTCTTTTTTGTCATTGCATGCATGCAAAACTGTTGTTGGGGACTTCTAAAACAATATTTGGAACATTTTAAATGCCATGATAGGTGCTCTTTAAATATTCACATAAATACACACACACACACACACAGACACACTCACTCACACTCACACTCACTCACACTCACACACACACACACACACACACACACACACTCACACACACACACACACACACACACACACACTCACGCAGACACACACTCACACACACCACACACACACACACACACACACACACACACACACACACACACACACACTCACTCAGACACACACTCACACACACACACACACACACACTCTCTCACACACACACACACACACACACACACTCACTCACAAAAACGCTCTCGCTCTCTCTCTCTCTCTCTCTCTCTCTCTCACACACACACACACACACACACACACACACACACACTCACTCACTCACTCAGACACACACTCACACACACACACACACACTCTCTCACACACACACACACACACACACACACACACACTCACTCAGACACACACTCACACACACACACACACACACTCTCTCACACACACACACACACACACACACACTCACACACTCACAAAAACGCTCTCGCTCTCTCTCTCTCTCTCTCTCTCTCTCACACACACACTCACAAAAACGCTCACTGTCTCAACCACACACAACCACACAAACACACACGCTCACTCTCTCTCTCTCACACACACACTCACACAGACGCACACACACACTCTCTCTCTCACACACACACACACACCATACCCCCCCCCCCCCCACGAAAAAGCAGAAAGCAATTAAAGAGAGAGATGTATTTGTGTAATGCAGTGAGACAGAAGCGGCCGGACGCAGACGGAATCTGATCTGAGAGGAGCTTCAGTCTGAAGAGATGAAGACGAGGAACTGGATTACAGGAACTCAAAGGGTCTGAGGCCATAAACACTTCCTCATCTTCCTCATCTTCCTCATCTGCAGCGGCACAGAATCTCCTCGCTGGATGAAGGTCAGGAGCTTTCCTGACCAGTAAACAGGTTCTTCTTCACATCCATTATTTAAACACACCCCCAGAACGGAGGAACTGTGTGTGCGTGTGTGTGTGTGCGTGTGTGTGTTAGGTATGCAAGAAAGCACTGAAAACTCCCAAACTGATCCATAATAAATGAGCATTCAGCCTCATGTTATCTCAGTCTGGCCCTGCGCAGGCACACACACACACACACACACACACACACACACACACACACACAGGCATGTCTTGTGTTAACAGCTCATCCTGTCCTGTGTCTCAGAGCTCGTGTGATCTCGCTTATATAAAGCCTTACTCTGAGAGTCATTCAGCAGCAAAACATGGAATGGATTTAAGCCCATTTTCCCACCAAAATGATCAACACACACCTGGTGTGAACTTTTCTTCAAGGGCCGGTTCCTCAAACTTGATTTCAGAAGAACATCACGCACAGGTCATATGGGCTCCTGTTATCATAATAATATTAATCCTCTTGGTAAAGAAAAGACATTCCTGTACTCCACAAACATCAGCGTTTGAACAACACGAGTGTGTGTGTGAATGACTATAGAATGATAGAACTACTGAATGGTGAACTGTGTCTTTAAATGTTTGAGTGACCACACTTTTCTGACTTTTTTTAAAATTATGTGGTGAAAAAAAACCTGAATTCTGAGAAAAAGTCACAATTGCGAGATGTTAAAGAATTTAGAACAAGACAAGTTAAAATTGCGAGAAGTAAACTTAAAATTCTAAGAAGTCAAAATTGAGATGTAAACTTAGAATTCCAATAAAATTCTAAATTGCAAGAAGTAAACTTAGAATTCCGAACAAAATAAGTTAAAATTGTGAAATGTAAACTTTGAATTTCAATAAAATACAAAATTGCAAGTTGTAAACTTAGAATTCCGAGAAGTTAAAATTGTGAAATGTAATCTTAGAATTTCTAATGATATAAGTTAAAATTGTGATGCAAACTTAGAATTCCAATACAATTCAAAATTGCAAGTTGTAATCTTAGAATTCTGAGAAGTTATAATTGTGAAATGTAAACTTTGAATTTCTAATGATATAAGTTAAAATTGTGATGCAAACTTAAAATTTTAAGTCAAAATTAATACAATTGCTAAGTAGTAAACTTAGAATTCAGAGAAGTCAAAATTGTGAGAAGTAAACTTAGAATTCCGAACAAAATAAGTTAAAACTGTGAGATAATCTTAGAATTTCTAATGATATAAGATAAAATTGTGATGCAAACTTAGAATTCCAATAAAATTCTAAATCGCAAGTTGTAAACTCGGAACTCAGAGCAAAATAAGTTAAATTGCAAGATATAAACTTAGAATTCAGAGAAAATTCAAAATTGCAAACTTAAAATTCTAAGTCAAAATTGAGATGTAAACTTATAATTCCAAATAAAACAAGATAAAATTGCTAAGAAGTAAACTTAGATTTCAGAGAAGTTAAGATTGTGAGAAGTAAACTTAGAATTCCAATAAAATTCAGAATTGCAAGTTGTAAACTTAGAATTCCGAGAAGTTAAAATTGTGAAATGTAAACTTTGAATTTCTAATGATATAAGATAAAATTGTGATGCAAACTTAGAATTCCGAACAAAATACGTTAAAATTGTGATGCAAACTTAGAATTCCGAGAAGTTAAAATTGTGAAATGTAAACTTTGAATTTCTAATGATACAAGTTAAAATTGTGATGCAAAATAGTGTTAACTTAGAATTTAGAGAAGTCAAAATTGTGAGAAGTAAACTTAGAATTCCGAAAAAAATAAGTTAAAACTGTGAAATAATCTTAGAATTTCTAATGATAGAAGTTAAAATTGTGATGCAAACTTAGAATTTCAATAAAATTCAAAATCGCAAGTTGTAAACTTAGAACTCCGAGAAGTTAAAATTGTGAAATGTAAACTTTGAATTTCTAATGATACAAGATAAAATTGTGATGCAAAATAGTAGTAAACTTAGAATTTAGAGAAGTCAAAATTGTGAGAAGTAAACTTAGAATTCCAAACAAAACAAGGTAAAATCGGGAGAAGTAAAGTCAGAATTGTGAAGGTGTAAACATCAGAGAAAAAAGTCAGAAATGGCTTGTAACTTGTAATTGTGAGATAAAAAGTGTAATTTACATTTGACGTTGTTTTATTCTGTGGCGGCTTCCTCATTTAGAAAGCCTTTTAAACACACGACTGGACTGGACTAACAGAGTTTCAGCAGAGAGAAGCCTGAGATGCAGCACATATTAAACCCCAGCCCTATGAAGAGCCTCAGGTAGAGACGGAAGAGAATAATTGACTCACAGTGTGAAGCGGCGGGTCTTCAGAACACTCTTCCATCTTCCCCTCAGCCCTTCAGTACGCGGCTCTCACTGATCTCGCTGCTCTGATCAGGAGTAACCGTACCGGCCACAGAAACACAAGCCACTCACAGAACCATCAATAACTGATGAGTTCATGAGGCGCAAGTGTTCAAATACCGTCGATTATTCATGTTTAAAGCATCACTGCTCGGAAGCTTAGGGGCAAGACTTTTATTTTGGAAAGAAATAATGCTATTGTAAATGCATCATAAGTGACAGTAAAGACATGTATAATGTTCCAGAAGAGTCAATTCAAACAAATCAAAGATAAATAAAAATAAAAAAAATTTTTTTAGTTTTTTTCATTTGTCAACAATAATCGGATCTTTTGGTTTTGTGAAATATTTCAATGAGAAGTCATTTAATTCACTTGATCATACAAAACAGCGATTTTCAAAATATGATAGTGGCGTTATCTAAAAACATGAAAAATATTGGTTATGGAAATAAACCTGAAATAAAATAATATCAATGTTGTGAAATTGCTGTAGAAATGTTGCCTTGGCAATTTTATTGTATTATTTTATTCATAAGTTTGAGTTTACAATGACTAAAAATAAACTAAAAATAAGCTAAAATATTAAAAAGCACCGTACATTATTTATTTATAGGTTTAAGTACTAGAATAAGTACAAATGAAAATGAAATAAAATAAAAGTTAAAATATTAAAAAGCAGCCTAAAAAATTAATAAAATGTATTAATAAATGTAAAAAAAAAAATATTAATAAATACTAAATAAACTTAAACAAATACATTTGTGAAATTTCTATAGAAAAGTTGCCTTGGCAATTTTATTTTATTTATAAGTTTAAGTTAAAAATTACTAAAATAAATTAAAATTAAGCTAACATATTAAAAAGCACCGTACAAAATTACTAAAATGTATTAATAAATGTAAAAAAAAAAAAGAAAAAGAATAAATACTACAATAAACTTAAATGTTGCCTTGGCAATTTTATTGTATTTTTTTTAATAAATTTAAGTTTAAAATGACTAAAAATAAAATTAAAACAAAGATAAAATATTAAAAAGCACCTACCATTATTTATTTATAAGTTTAAGTACTAAAATGACTCAAAATGAAACATTAACGGATACATATATATATATATAAATAAAAGAATAAATACTTTAATAAACTTAAGGAATATGTTTGTGATGATGCTGTAAAAATGTTGCCTTGGCAATTTTATTTTATTATTTTATTTATAGTTTGTTTAAAATAACAAAAAATTTAGCTAAAATATTAAAAAGCACCTAACATTATTTATTTATACGTTTAAGTACTAAAATGACAAAAAATTTAACTGAAATAAAATTAAATTGAACCTAAAATTATATATATATATGAATAAATACTATAATAAACTTATAACCACCATACAAAATTACTCAAATGTATTAATAAATATTAATAAATGTAAAAAAAATATTAACAAATACTATAATAAACTTATTAGAAATGTTACCTTGGCAATTGTATTGTATTATTTTATTTATAAGTTTAAGTTTAAAATGACTAAAATAAAATAAAAATTAAGCTAAAATATAAAAAAGCACCTAACATTATTTATTTATACGTTTAAGTACTAAAATGACTAAAAATTAAACTGAAATTAAATTAAATCGAAGCTAAAATTATATATATATATATATATATATATATATATATATATATATATATATATATATATATATATATATAAATATAATTAATAAACTTAAATCAGTATGTTTGTGATGATGCTGAAATGTTGCCTTGGTAATTTTATTTTATTAATGCGTTTAAGTACTATAACTTAAAAATTTAACTTAACAAAAAGCACCTAACAAAATGATCATTTTACATATAATATTACATATTAGTAAATGTATAAATATGAATAAACACTATAATATAAATAATAGTAAAATGTCATGTCTCATATCTGTCCAGCTCTGCATCAATCCTCTCTCAGATCAATGTTTAGTTCCAGCTTAACGAGGGAAAGCCGTTCATTCGCTGATTTGTCACTGACATGCAAATGAAGCTGGTGAGCTGGGATCAGTTGCCATGGCAGCAGAGTGAGACTGTGAGAGGGCGAATGACAATCAACCTAATCAGATAACACTTCACTGAAAGCCTTCATAATGCATCACATCTTTTCATGAAACTAAAGTTAAAAGGCACTAAAAGGCATAATTAATGCATTAAACATAACGGCTTTAAGTAAAGTGTTACCAATGCGACTATTAAAAATACAAACATTTATGGGCATATTTCATTCCACTACACAAAACTCTGAATCATTTGATGTTTGATTCATTTCAGCGACTCGATTCATTAAAGTGATTCAGTCGGTGAAATGAATCAAACACATTAAAATGTTAATATTAATAATGTATTGCATAACATAATATTATATAATTATGTGGGTTTCAGACAAGCGTTTGATCATTGCCTCATAAGCAAAAAAAACAACAACAATATTCTTTTCCCCAGTATTTCCTCACTTCTTCACATGACTTTGCCCTGAAGCCGTTCTCACACACAGCTGTGAAAGCTTGACAATAACTGATGCAGCGATGAATGTTTAATATGTGGGACTGGGCCTCGCTGTAATTACTTAATGTTTTTTGTTTGGCCAGTGAAGGACACAGAGCAGGAACATTCCAGCACAGGAACCCGAGCGCTCATGCGTGAGCCAATCAATAATTCAGTCTGAGAGCCCGAGCTTCATGTTTCCACTCCACATTCAAACGGCCCGCCTTCATCTGACAGACACGGGGAACACTGGGAACACTGGGAACACGGAGATCTGGGAGAACACGGAGAACACTGTGAACACTGGGAACACGGAGAACACGGAGAACACTGTGAACACTGGGAACACGGAGATCTGGGAGAACACGGAGAACACTGTGAACACTGGGAACACGGAGATCTGGGAGAACACGGAGAACACTGTGAACACTGGGAACACGGAGAACACGGAGAACACTGTGAACACTGGGAACACGGAGAACTCGGAGAACTGGGAGAACACGGAGAACACTGGGAACACGGAGAACTCGGAGAACTGGGAGAACACGGAGAACACTGAGAACACGGAGATCTGGGAGAACACGGAGAACACTGTGAACACTGGGAACACGGAGATCTGGGAGAACACGGAGAACACTGTGAACACTGGGAACACGGAGATCTGGGAGAACACGGAGAACACTGTGAACACTGGGAACACGGAGAACACGGAGAACACTGTGAACACTGGGAACACGGAGAACTCGGAGAACTGGGAGAACACGGAGAACACTGTGAACACTGGGAACACGGAGAACACGGAGAACACTGTGAACACTGTGAACACTGGGAACACGGAGAACTCGGAGAACTGGGAGAACACGGAGAACACTGGGAACACGGAGAACACGGAGATCTGGGAGAACACGGAGAACACTGTGAACACGGGGAACACGGAGAACACGGAGAACACTGGGAACACGGAGAACACGGAGAACACGGAGAACACTGGGAACACGGAGAACTGGGAGAACACGGACACTGAGAACACGGACACTAGGAACACGGAGAACACTGTGAACACGGGGAACACGGAGAACACGGAGAACACTGGGAACACGGAGAACTCGGAGAACACGGAGAACACTGGGAACACGGAGAACACGGAGAACTGGGAGAACACGGACACTGAGAACACGGACACTAGGAACACGGAGAACACTGGGAACACGGAGAACACGGACACTGAGAACACGGACACTAGGAACACGGAGAACACTGTGAACACGGGGAACACGGAGAACACGGAGAACACTGTGAACACTGTGAACACGGGGAACACGGAGAACACGGAGAACACTGGGAACACGGAGAACTGGGAGAACACGGAGAACACTGGGAACACGGAGAACTGGGAGAACACGGACACTGAGAACACGGACACTAGGAACACGGAGAACACGGACACTGAGAACACGGAGAACACGGACACTGAGAACATGGAGAACACGGACACTGAGAACACGGAGAACACGGACACTGAGAACACGGAGAACACGGACACTGGGAACACGGAGAACACGGGGAACACGGACACTGGGAACACGGAGAACACGGACACGGAGAACACGTACACTAGGAACACGGAGAACACGGACACTGAGAACACGGAGAACACGGACACTGAGAACACGGAGAACACGGACACTGAGAACACGGAGAACACGGACACTGGGAACACGGAGAACACGGGGAACACGGACACTGGGAACACGGAGAACACGGAGAACACGGACACGGAGAACACTGAGAACACGGAGAACACGGACACTGAGAGCACAGAGAACACGGAAAACTGGGAGAACTGGGAGAACACGGAGAACACAGACACTGGGAACACGGGGAACACGGAGAACACGGACACTGGGAACACAGAGAACACGGACACTGGGAACACTGAGAACACGGAGAACACGGGGAACACGCAGAACCCGGAGAACACAGGGAACACGGAGAACACGGACACTGAGAACACGGAGAACACGGACACTGGGAACACGGAGAACACGGAGAACACGGACACTGAGAACACAGAGAACACGGACACTGGGAACACGGAGAACACGGACACTGGGAACACGGAGAACACGAACACTGAGAACACAGAGAACACGGACACTGGGAACACGGAGAACAAGGGGAACACGGACACTAAGAACACAGAGAACACGGAGAACTGGGAGAACACGGAGAACACAGACACTGGGAACACAGAGAACACGGGGAACACAGACACTGGGAACACTGGGAACACAGAGAACACAGACACTGGGAACACGGATAACACGGGAAACATGGACACTGGGAACACAGACACTGGGAACACGGACACTGGGAACACGGAGAACACAGACACTGTGAACACAGACACGGAGAACACGGACACTGGGAACACGGGGAACACAGACACTGGGAACACAGAGAACACGGACGCTGGGAACACAGACACGCAGAACACAGACACTGGGAACACAGACACTGGGAACATGGAGAACACGGAGAACACGGACACTGGGAACATGGAGAACACAGACACTGGGAACACAGAGAACACAGACACTGGGAAACATGGACACTGAGAACACGGACACTGGGAACACGGAGAACATGGACACTGGGAACACGGAGAACACGGACACTGTGTACACAGACACGAAGAACACGGACACTGGGAACACGGAAACTGGGAACACAGAGAACACAGACACTGGGAACACGGACACTGGGAACACACACACGGAGAACATGGACACTGGGAACACGGAAACTGGGAACACACACACGGAGAACATGGACACTGGGAACACGGAGAACACGGACACTGGGAACACAGAGAACACGGACACTGGGAACATGGAGAACACGGACACTGGGAACACGGACACTGGGAACAGGGGGAACACGGACACTGGGAACACGGACACTGGGAACACGGACACTGGGAACACGGACACTGGGAACACGGACACTGGGAACACGGACACTGGGAACACGGACACTGGGAACACAGACACTGGGAACACGGACACTGGGAACACGGAGAACACGGACACTGGGAACACGGAGAACACGGACACTGGGAACACGGACACTGGGAACACTGGGAACACGGAGAACACGGACACTGGGAACACGGAGAACACGGACACTGGGAACACGTAAACTGGGAACACGGAGAACACGAACACTGGGAACACGGGGAACACGGACACTGGGAACACAGACACAGAGAACACGGACACTGGGAACACGGAGAACACTTATGACATGAAGAGTTAGAAATAACTTACACATACTGATTCTGTTCTAAACCCTAGTGAGCAACCTACATAGGCAGCCACCTTACACACTGACATCTCTTCATCACAACACGCCATAATAAAAGTTCAGATACACACACACACTGACCTCTCTTCACCGCAACACGACATAATAAAAGTTCAGATACACACACACACACACACACACACACACACACACTGACATCAATTCATCACAACACACCATAATAAAAGTTCAGATACACACACACACTGACCTCTCTTCACCACAACATGACATAATAAAAGTTCAGATACACACACACACACACACACACACACTGACATCGCTTCATCACAACACACCATAATAAAAGTTCAGAAACACACACACACACACACACACACACACACACTCACTGCTCTTGAAATTATGGCAGAAAAATATTACTGTTGTACAGTGAAAGGTACCTTTCAAAGTAATAATATTAATAAAAATAATAATAATATTATTAATAATAATAATATTTATTAAATCATTATAAGGAATAATTAGACATTTTTAAACAAAAAAATAATAATAATATAAAACAGATTTTTGAAAATATTTTATTTATTTATTATTTAAATTAAATTAAACCATTAAAACAGAATCCAGAAAAAAAGAAAACTTTGGGGAAAAATCAAACAGATGTCATAGGGTTATTCTAACGGCACATTAGTGCACCACCTGAATTCAGTGTCAGCCAGTAGATAATATTTATCCTGTATTTTTAAAAACATGACAAAAGAAGAGAACTAAAGTCTAGAAACAGGCCCTTACAGTACAGACGGCTTTATTTTATATAATGACAGCAATTTAGCTGTCGAATCGCGTCATCCAATAATAGTAAACGCCTGCACTTTCATTCCGTCTGAATTGAAGATGGCTTGTAGGAACTCTTTTAGCAAACCAGTTCAAAGCAGTGACAGATTACAACAAAGCCCTGGAATATGCCATGAGATGATGTAACCGGTGGACAGATGGAAAAATCCCAGCTCCATCTCAGAGGAAGACAGACATGCTGAAAAGTCCAGGCCAGAACACACCAGAGCGGACGATTGGCTGGGGAAATGATTCTGTCTGGCTCCTGCAAATGGGCTGTTGTCAGGTAATATGCAGCTCTGCCTCAAGAGCACTCAGACTCATGTCTGGAGACTGTAGTGCTAATGATAGCGAACATCGCTGTAACCCCAACTTCAGCTTAGCTCATGGATGCTTTGTCACCAAACAGCATCGCAGCGGAGACTGGAAGAGCTCGGCTCCTGTTGTTCATGACTAAAAGACTAAAGCAAATCCACTTTGAAGAGATTGAGACTTCCTGTTCCAAGCGGGACTCGAATCCGGGTCTGCCTGCATGAGAGTCGGACGCTCTACCAATGAGGCTAAAGGCTGCAACCCCTAGCGTTAGTCGCTAGAGCGTCTCTTGAGATCAGAGGAGTGAGGTTTACTAGCTGACCTCCATTACACTCACTCCCTAAACTTCACTCCCATCCGGGTCAAGGCAACCCCTCCTGTTTTAACCGCCCGCTCCAAGCGGGACTCGAACCCGGGTCTGCCTGCATGTTTCCCCAACGTGCTGAACAGTTTTATTTAACTCAACTGTTGTTTAAAAATTGACTGTTTGTCTGGCTTGAAATAAACCCAAAATGGGTTGGAAATTAAAAATCTGACACATAATTACTAGAGGCAGAAATAATAATCAGAAATAAATAGCAATTTATTATTGTTTAAATATTATTCATTAAACTTGTTCATATAAATGTTCTTTCTTATTAAATGTATTAATAAATGTTAATTTCCAACATACTTTGGGTTAATTTTAAGCGAGCAATACAGTCATTTTTAAACAATAGTTGAGTTAAATAAAACTACCCAGCAGATTAGACAAACATTTAACCCAACTGCTGGGTCAAAACAACCCAATCACTGGGCTAAAACAACCCAATCACTGGGCTAAAACAACCCAATCACTGGGCTAAAACAACCCAACCGCTGGGTTAAAACAACCCAACCACTGGGCTAAAACAACCCAACCACTGGAATAAAACAACCCATTCACTGGGATAAAACAACCCATTCACTGGGCTACAAAAACATAACCACTGGGCTAAAACAACCCAACCACTGGGCTAAAACAACCCAACCACTGGGCTAAAACAACCCAACCACTGGAATAAAACAACCCAACCACTGGGATAAAACAACCCATTCACTGGGCTACAAAAACATAACCACTGGGCTAAAACAACCCAACCACTGGGCTAATACAACTTAATCGCTGGGCTAAAACAACCCAACCACTGGGCTAAAACAACCTAATCGCTGGGCTAAAACAACCCAACCACTGGGCTAAAACAACCTAATCACTGGGCTAAAACAACCCAACCACTGGGCTAAAACAACCCATTCACTGGGCTAAAACAACCCAACCACTGGGCTAAAACAACCCAACCACTGGGCTAAAACAACCCTAAAACAACCCAACCACTGGGCTAAAACAACCTAATCACTGGGCTAAAACAACCCAACCACTGGGCTAAAACAACCCATTCACTGGGCTAAAACAACCCAACCACTGGGCTAAAACAACCCAACCACTGGGCTAAAACAACCTAATCACTGGGCTAAAACAACCCAACCACTGGGCTAAAACAACCTAATCACTGGGCTAAAACAACCCAACCACTGGGCTAAAACAACCCAACCACTGGGCTAAAACAACCCATTCACTGGGCTAAAACAATCCATTCACTGGGCTAAAACAACCCAACCGCTGGGCTAAAATAACCTAATCACTGGGCTAAAACAACCCAACCACTGGGCTAAAACAACCCATTCACTGGGCTAAAACAACCCAACCACTGGGCTAAAACAACCTAATCGCTGGGCTAAAACAACCCAACCACTGGGCTAAAACAACCCAACCACTGGGCTAAAACAACCTAATCACTGGGCTAAAACAACCCAACCACTGGGCTAAAACAACCCAACCACTGGGCTAAAACAACCCATTCACTGGGCTAAAAAAATCCATTCACTGGGCTAAAACAACCCAACCGCTGGGCTAAAATAACCTAATCGTTGGGCTAAAACAACCCAACCACTGGGCTAAAACAACCCATTCACTGGGCTAAAACAATCCATTCACTGGGCTAAAACAACCCAACCGCTGGGCTAAAATAACCTAATCGTTGGGCTAAAACAACCCAACCCCTGGGCTAAAACAACCCAACCACTGGGCTAAAACAACCCAACCACTGGGCTAAAACAACCCAACCACTGGGCTAAAACAACCCAACCACTGGGCTAAAACAACCTAATCGTTGGGCTAAAACAACCCAACCGCTGGGCTAAAACAACCCAACCACTGGGCTAAAACAACTCAACCACTGGGCTAAAACAACCTAATCGTTGGGCTAAAACAACCCAACCGCTGGGCTAAAACAACCCAACCACTGGGCTAAAACAGCCCAACCACTGGGCTAAAACAACCTAAATCACTGGGATAAAACAACCCAACCACTGGGCTAAAACAACCTAAATCACTGGGATAAAACAACCCAACCGCTGGGCTAAGACAACCCAACCGCTCATGAACAGCATGACCAATCAGAGCAGAGCAGCTCTCAGGGAGGCGGGGTTTAGAGAGACTGAATCTTTGATGGAAGCGTTTCAGACACTGAGAGAAGAGCGGATGCTGCGGTGGAGATTATGAGAACATTACAGTGCGTGACCTCGGATGAGTGTAAGAGCACACACACTGCAGTCCTGCACTAGGAACGTTCTGTGAGCGTTAGACTGGTCTGTAATGGCCGCCGCTCTGAAACACACTGTGAGCTGTGAGTGATTCCGCCTGTTATTGGAGAGCCTCGTCCAGCTGGGAAACTCCAGCGCTTCCAGCTAATGACAGGCCGCTGTAATAACACACAGCGCTCATCAACGCCGCTAATGAGCGTTTCACACACACACACACACACATTACACAGGAACTGAGGCCCGGTGGCACATCCTGTCAAGAGTGGCTCACAACAATGCAAACAGGAAATACAAATGCCTTCCCATTATCCCTCAATTGCCATAATTACACTTTTCTGTCATTCACTCGAGCTCACTTCATTTCAAACCTGTGTGAGTTTCGCTCGTTCTTCTGCGGAACACACAAAATTATATTTGTTCATAGAATGATGGTTTGGACCTCTACTGTTTTTACAGCTCGGTTAAAAACAACCCAAGTTGGGTTGAAAATGGACTAACCCAGTGGTTGGGTTAAATGTTTGCCCAACGTGCTGTGCAGTTTTATTTAACCCGACTGTTGTTTAAAATTGACTGTTTGTCTGGCTTAAAATGATTTGCTCTTATCATCCGATCGTGGCTGTATCTCTCTATTAGTGTTACTCGATCTTAGCGCTGCATTTGATACTATCGACCACAACATTCTTTTGAATAGACTCGAAAATTATGTAGGTGTTAGTGGAATTGCATTATCATGGTTTAAATCATACCTATGCGACCGTTATCAGTTTGTAGTAGTAAATGAAGATATGTCACACCGATCTCAAGTTCAGTATGGAGTACCACAAGGCTCAGTGCTAGGACCGCTACTCTTCACCCTGTACATGCTACCACTGGGAGATATCATTAGGAAGCATGGCGTTAGTTTTCATTGTTATGCTGACGATACTCAGCTCTATATTTCTTCACGCCCTGAAGAAACGTACCAATTCACAAGATTAACGGAATGCAGAGCTGATATAAAACATTGGATGACTTGTAATTTCCTGCAACTCAATTCAGAAAAAACTGAATTTTTAATTATTGGACAAAAAAGCTCCACAAGTAGTAACCTAGAATACTGTCTAACACTTGATGGCTGTTCTGTCAAGTCCTCGTCGTCAGTGAGGAACCTGGGTGTGCTCTTTGATACCAATCTTTCGTTTGAAAGCCACGTTTCTAGCATCTGTAAAACTGCTTTCTACCATCTTAAAAATATATCTAAATTACGGCACATGCTCTCAATGCAAAATGCTGAACAGTTAGTTCATGCGTTCATGACCTCAAGGTTAGATTATTGTAATGCTCTACTGGGTGGTTGCCCTGCTCGCTTAATAAATAAACTCCAGCTGGTCCAAAACGCAGCAGCTCGAGTTCTTACTAGAACCAGGAAGTGTGACCATATTAGCCCAGTTCTGTCAACACTGCACTGGCTGCCTATTAAACATCGCATACATTTTAAAATCTTACTTACTACTTACAAAGCACTAAATGGTTTAGCTCCCCAATACTTGAGCGAGCTCTTAACATATTATACTCCATCACGTCTACTGCGCTCTCTAAACTCTGGCCAGTTGATCATACCGAGAATATCCAAATCAACTGCAGGCGGTCGATCGTTTTCCTATTTAGCTCCTAAACTCTGGAACTCTTCCTAACATTGTTCGGGAAGCAGACACACTCTGTCAGTTTTTAATCTAGACTAAAAACACATCTCTTTACTGTGGCATACACATTAAACACTTTTTCAATGAAATGATTGTTAGGCTGCATTAACTAGGTCAGCTGGAACCGGGAACACTTCCCATAACACCTGATGTACTCGTTACATCATCAGAAGAATGGCACCTACGCTAATGATAGTCTCTCTGTTTTATCCCGAGGTTTACTGCAGTCAGCCGGATCCGGGCCGTATCCAGTTCAGATGGTGGACCTGCGCCCAGAGAAGACCAACACAGGACCCTGAAGTGTCTGCAGAGACCGTGATTAGACTCCCCCTGAAACTGCCTCATCGACACGGCATCTCAATAAACCCGTCTCCGGCGTGATGACTCAGATTGTTCGAATATTACAATTAAATAATACTTAAATCGATATGTCATCCTCAATAAACCCGTCTCCAGCGTGTTGCCTCCGATCATTCGAATATTGCACTTTAATAATTATTTAATCAACATCATCCTCAATAAACCCGTCTCCAGCATGTTGCCCCCGGTCCCTCGAATATTCTGATCTATTATGACCTACGAGCTGTAAAACTGCCAGAATAATAATAATCATACGCTGTTTGTTAATTGGCCAGAGGAGAACTGGCACCCCGACTGAGCCTGGTTTCTCCAAGGTTTATTTTTCTCCATTAGGTCACCTGATGGGGTTTTGGTTCCTTGCCACTGTTGCCTCTGGCTTGGCGTGCTCAGTTGGGGACACTACATTTTTCAACTAAACATCGAAATACATCTAAATAATAAAATAAATTAACCATTTAAACTAAATTACTGATCAAATTATTGATCTAAAGCCCACACTGTCACTGTATGATACTTGAAATTTTTCCAGAATGGCTATACAGCTGAATAAAATTATGCTGCATTATTTTCCTGTTTAACACTGTAAAGCTGCTTTGAAACAATCTACATTGTTAAAAGCGCTATATAAATAAAGTTGACTTGACTTGACTTAAAATAAACCCAAAATAGGTTGGAAATTAAAAAATCTGACACATAATTACTAGAGGCAGAAATAATCAAAAAGTGAACATTTATTAATAAGCAATTTAGTATTGTTTCATTATTATTCATTAAACTTGTTCTTATAAATGTTCTCTCTTATTAAACGTATTAATAAATGTCAATTTCCAACATAATTTTAAGCCAGACATAGTCATTTTTAAACAATAGTTGAGTTAATAAAACTACCCAGCAGGTTGGAGAAACGTTTAACCATATCACTGGGTCAAAACAACCCAACCATTGGGCTAAAACAGTCTAACCACTGGGCTCAAACAATCCAATTGCTGGGATAAAACAACCCAACCGATGGGCTAAAACAACCCAACCACTGGGCTGAAAAAAAAAACCCACTAAGCTAAAACAACCCAATTGCTGGGATAAAACAACCCAACCGATGGGCTAAAACAACCCAACCACTGGGCTAAAAAAAAAACAACCACTGGGCTAAAACAACCCAATCGCTGGGATAAAACAACCCAACCGATGGGCTAAAACAGCCCAACCGCTGGGATAACACAAACCTAACCACTGGGCTAAAACAATCTATTCACTGATATAAAACAACCCAACCGATGGGCTAAAACAACCCAATCGCTGGGATAAAACAACCCAACCGATGGGCTAAAACAACCCAACCACTGGGTCAAAACAGCCCAACCGCTGGGATAACACAAACCCAACCACTGGGCTAAAACAACCTAATCACTGGGATAAAACAACCCAACCGATGGGCTAAAACAACCCAACCACTGGGCTAAAACAACCTAATCGCTGGGATAAAACAACCCAACCGATGGGCTAAAACAACCTAATCACTGGGATAAAACAACCCAACCGATGGGCTAAAACAACCCAACCACTGGGCTAAAAAAACAACAACCACTGGGCTAAAACAACCCAATCGCTGGGATAAAACAACCCAACCGATGGGCTAAAACAACCCAACCACTGGGCTAAAAAAACAACAACCACTGGGCTAAAACAACCCAATCGCTGGGATAAAACAACCCAACCGATGGGCTACAACAACCCAACCACTGGGCTAAAACAGCCCAACCGCTGGGATAAAACAACCCTACCACTGGGCTAAAAAAAAAAACAACCACTGGGCTAAAACAACCCAACCGATGGGCTAAAACAACCCAATCGCTGGGATAAAACAACCCAACCGATGGGCTAAAACAACCCAACCACTGGGTCAAAACAGCCCAACCGCTGGGATAACACAAACCCAACCACTGGGCTAAAACAACCCAACCACTGGGCTAAAACAACCTAATCACTGGGATAAAACAACCCAACCGATGGGCTAAAACAACCTAATCACTGGGATAAAACAACCCAATCACTGGGATAAAACAACCCAACCGATGGGCTAAAACAACCCAATCGCTGGGATAAAACAACCCAACCGATGGGCTAAAACAACCCAACCACTGGGCTAAAACAACCTAATCACTGGGATAAAACAACCCAACCGATGGGCTAAAACAACCTAATCACTGGGATAAAACAACCTAATCACTGGGATAAAACAACCCAACCGATGGGCTAAAACAACCCAATCGCTGGGATAAAACAACCCAACCGATGGGCTAAAACAACCCAACCACTGGGTCAAAACAGCCCAACCGCTGGGATAACACAAACCCAACCACTGGGCTAAAACAACCCAACCACTGGGCCAAAACAACCTAATCGCTGGGATAAAACAACCTAATCACTGGGATAAAACAACCCAACCACTGGGCTAAAACAACTCAACCGCTGGGCTAAAACAACCCAACCGCTGGGATAAAACAACCCAACCACTGGGCTAAAACAACCTAATCGCTGGGATAAAACAACCCAACCGATGGGCTAAAACAACCCAACCACTGGGCTAAAACAACCCAACCACTGGGCTAAAACAACCCAACCACTGGGCTAAAACAACCCAACCACTGGGCTATAACAGTGATGTTGTAACGCTACTATGAGACACTTGTTCACACTGCAGTGAGCGAGATCATATGAGGCGGTAAAACATGGCATTCTGGGTAAATCAACACCAGCAGATTCACACAATCAGACTAACTGTGTTGAGCTGGAGAACAATGAGGAGTTTCTGTCCATCAATGATCCAAACAGTGGCTAATAAAACACATCAGATATTAAAGTGTTGCTATGGTTACCACACAATAACACCGGAGGGGATGATGTCACTGATGGGCGGAACACACACACATGGGCGTGTCAAATCACTGATTAACACATTCTTGGAGACATTTGGGATAATTCACTAGTATATAACACTGATCTAGTGGTTTATGGATATTTTAATCCAGAAATCTTACATATTGCGCCTTTAATCGTGAAGTATGTTCCATTGTTCGCTCATGTGACTCTGAAGACTGGAGTAATGATGATCTGATCACAGGAATAAATGACACTTAGGAGCCGCTGGCACTTGGGTTTTGTTAACTTTGTTAGTTTCATGAAATAGTAAACGGTGTATCAATATAGGCTACATAAATACAAGTGAATTTAACACTACTGACCATTAATGCCACTTTTGCTGCTGTGGTTTTGTTTGTTATTTGTTAAAATCCATTTTGTCAGTGATGCAATTTATAAAATGAGCCAAACCGCAGGAAATTGTTCCACAAACGTTAGTTCGTCTGTCCATGTAATTTTCAACTGATTTATGAATAAGAACAGAAAATCACCGCTTCACATCGCCCAATGGAATTTGAACTTGCTTTGCCAGATCACGATTGGTTGGTCTATAGCCTATACATGACAAACGGGCATTGGTGAATTGTGTAATACTTTAAAATATATAATATATAGCTTTGTAATTAAATCAACACATTAGCTCTGATTATGGATGAAAAAAAAATATTGTTTTATTTTTTCCCGTGAGGCCACACACTCTCTGAAAGGACCATATTTGGCTCGAGAGCCGTTTCCGAACAGAGGAAAATCAGCTGTCAATCAAAACGCACGCGACCCATAGCAACGCGTTATAGCAACGCCGCAACAGAAATTGTCCGACTTTTGAGCCGTTTGTTACTATTGTATGCATTGTCATGTTATAATAATCACATTTTAGTTTTATTGACCACGATATTATCATTGATATTTGTCTGAACCCCCCCCCCCCCCCCCCTCTGCACGTGCCTGATGCATGGTCTGCTGCTGCGTGACCTGTGTTTATCACACAGAAGGGGCAAGATGTGCCAGACGGAGAGTGATGCGTGTGATGAATATTCATGAGCTCAAGCACTGCGAGTTGTGTTGTATTATGATTATGAATAGTTTTTTACAGAGCCTCACAAAAGATGCATTAATCTGATCATAACTCCAGTGTCACACACACACACACACACACACACACACACACACTCACTCCAGTGTAGATCATCTGTTCTCTGTGTGACAGGCCTATTAAGTGAAGTGTAGGCTGGAGAAATGGAGACGTGAAAGGACTTTATTATATTATTTTTGAATATTATGCAGCATTATGAAATAAGTCTCTTATGTTCATCAAGCCTGCATTTATTGATAAAAAACAGCAATATTGTGAAATATATTAAAATAATGGTTTTCTATTTTAAAAGAATTTAAAATATAATTTATTCCTGTGATCACAGCTGGATTTTCAGCATCATTACTCCACTCTTCAGTGTCACATGATCATTCAGAAATCATTCTAATAAGAGGATTTAATGTCAATGATGGAAACTGTGAGACTCTTTTCAAGATTCTTTGATAAATAAAAAGTTAAAAAGAACATAATGTAATAATATTTCACAATATTAGGCTACTGTTTTTTCTGTATTTTTGATTAAATAAATGCAGGCTTGATGAGCATATATTATATATATATATATATATTAGGGATGAAACAATACAGTTAGTCCACGGTTCAATACACACCTCGGTTGTTACCCACGGTTTTCGGTTCGGTTCTGATGGCTTGTCACATACATTTTTTTGTTATTCTATTTTTAGGCGACAGGAACCGCAAGACGTTAAAGAGAAAAAAGACTGTTTTTTTATTGCAATACTCTTTCTTTATTTTACTTAAAAGAATTGAAAAACCTTATTTAAACTTAAAACTTTACTTTAAAAAAACACTTGTACACATTCCTAGTGTATAGTATAATATATAATAAATATATAAAGATTTACACTGGCAGCTCAGAGCTGTACAGCAGCATTAAAGTATGAAATTGAATGAATGAATGAATGTAAAAATAAAACACTTCACAGACTTCACTATAAAATATACACTGATTCTGATTAAAGCTACTGTATTAGTTTATCAGTCAAGAACAGTGAGTGATTTTCTCTTTGTCTTTTGTTGTTGTATTAACATTAAAAGGACAGTTCACTCAAAAATGAAAATTCTGTAATCGAGAAATGAACACAGGTTTAGAACAATATTAGAGAGAGTAAATAATGGCATAATTTTAGAGGTGAACTGTCCCTTTAAGGATGGCGTGTTCACTATAGGCTGCGTCGCTGTCAATTAAAGACCTGCACGCATCTAATATACAGACACACACAGATTATACTTCACTTTAGACATAACCGACTGTGTTTATGTTAACCTTGTGTGTATTTGACTGTATTAGCGCAGTAAGACGACTACTTAGTCCAGTAATCACGTGTTTGACAGGCGTTTAGTGCTCATGCTCGGAAAAGCGCATTTTAAAATTGCACACACGCCGACAAGGCTTTAAAACACATGTAAATAATGAGCTTTGGTGATTGTGAATAACTCTAGTGTCCAGTGAGTATAACTCTACCACTGACATGTGATGTGAATGTATGTCGCGTTGTTCAGTATATTGGGGTGGAGGCAAATTATAGAATTTGTAGAAAAATAATTAATTAAATGCTAAACCGAAAAAAACGCAATTCACAAGCGCGTATTGAACCGTGAAGGCCGTACCGAACAGTTCAATATTATATTGAGAATTGTGGCATCCCTAATATATATATTATTTGCCCCTTTTTTACATTTGAGCCCCTGCCCTGAAGAACTCTCTGCACGGCCCTGCCATGCATGATAATAACACATTCAGTACATGCAATGCAGATGTTTCTCAGATGTTGATCAGCATCTGTATGGAAGAATACTTCAACACAATATATGCATTATCATATCATGCATATGGCGATGTGTAATTATCATTAATCTCTGTGTTGATTCTCTATATTGTAATTTTAATGTCCAGGTGAAATGTGGTTTTCTTGCAGGATATTGTCCAGGTGATGCGAATGCTAATGACAGAGAGAAGAACAGCCTCAGAGCTGATGATGGTGATTATATCCAGAGGAAGATGAAGATGAAGAAGAAGATGAAGAGGAAGAGGAAGATGAAGAGGAAGAGGAAAATGAAGAGGAAGATGAAGAGGAAGAGGAAGATGAAGAGGAAGAGGAAGATGAAGATGAAGAAGAAGATGAAGAGGAAGAGGAAGAGGAAGAGGAAGATGAAGAGGAAGATGAAGAGGAAGAGGAAGAAGAAGATGAAGAAGAAGATGAAGATGAAGAGGAAGATGAAGAGGAAGATGAAGAGGAAGAGGAAGAAGAAGATGAAGATGAAGAAGAAGATGAAGAGGAAGAGGAAGAGGAAGATGAAAAAGAAGAGGAAGAGGAAGATGAAGATGAAGAGGAAGAGGAAGATGAAGAGGAAGATGAAGATGAAGAGGAAGAGGAAGATGAAGAGGAAGAAGATGAAGATGAAGATGAAGATGAAGATGAAGAGGAAGATGAAGATGAAGAGGAAGATGTAGAGGAAGAGGAAGATGAGGATGAAGATGAAGATGAAGAAGAAGATGATGAAGAGGAAGATGAAGAGGAAGAGGAAGAGGAAGAAGAAGAGGAAGAAGAAGATGAAGATGAAGAGGAAGAAGATGAAGAGGAAGAGGAAGAGGAAGAAGAAGAGGAAGAAGAAGATGAAGATGAAGAGGAAGAGGAAGATGAAGAAGAAGATGAAGAGGAAGAGGAAGAGGAAGAGGAAGAGGAAGAGGAAGAAGAAGATGAAGAGGAAGATGAAGAGGAAGAGGAAGAGGAAGAGGAAGATGAAGAGGAAGATGAAGAGGAAGAGGAAGATGAAGATGAAGAGGAAGATGAAGAGGAAGAGGAAGAGGAAGATGAAGATGAAGAAGAAGATGAAGATGAAGAGGAAGATGAAGAGGAAGAAGAAGATGAAGATGATGAAGAGGAAGAGGAAGAGGAAGAAGAAGAGGAAGAAGAAGATGAAGATGAAGAGGAAGATGAAGATGAAGAAGAAGATGAAGAGGAAGAGGAAGAGGAAGAGGAAGAAGAAGATGAAGAGGAAGATGAAGAGGAAGATGAAGAGGAAGATGAAGAGGAAGATGAAGATGAAGAGGAAGATGAAGAGGAAGATGAAGAGGAAGAAGAAGATGAAGATGAAGATGAAGAGGAAGATGAAGAGGAAGATGAAGAAGAAGATGATGAAGATGAAGAGGAAGAGGAAGATGAAGAGGAAGAAGAAGATGAAGAGGAAGATGAAGAAGAAGATGAAGATGAAGAGGAAGATGAAGAGGAAGAGAAAGAGAAAGAGGAAGAGGAAGAGGAAGAGGAAGATGAAGATGAAGAAGAAGAAGAGGAAGAAGATGAAGATGAAGATGAAGAGGAAGATGAAGAGGAAGATGAAGAAGAAGATGAAGATGAAGAGGAAGAGGAAGATGAAGAGGACGATG